>JAZDUH010000152.1:42242500-42530000 GCA_036419115.1 Scarus forsteni | reverse complement strand
AAAGTGACATCTTTATTAAAGAAAATTACACTTTTATACAGATAACTAATCATTCATGTAAAGAATCCAAAGATTATAGTGCAATCAGAATACTTTTCATACTTTTTCAAAAGAAAAGTGAAAAAGAACATGTTGATAGGAAATTGGAAGTTATATTTCTAAAGATAAACAAACTGTGCAGACAAGAGGATGAAAAAATGAACAATTTTGTTCAAAAAACTAAAGATGAAATTAGTTTTGAGTTAAAAAAAAAATTTGAATTAGAAATACAAAACAACAGGAATAAAGTCTACAGAAAAATAAGTTTTAACAATAATCATATTAGAGACAAAGAGGTTACACAGAGCTGAATTCATCGTCTCTCTGTCACTAATTTTTTGTCCTCACTGTGTCTGATACGATTGTTGTCAGTGAACTGGTTCTAATGTAATTCTTGATTTTCTTTTCAGCAAGTAAACATCCGTGCCCAGATTTTCAGATATGCCGTCCTGATCTTTTTCATTTTGAACGCATACACAACGGGGTTCACAGCTGAGTTAGCATGAGAAAGCAGGATGCCAACATGGAAAGCTGTCTCAGGTACACTGTTAAAAAAGTAATCGATGGTGTCCATAAGGTGCAGAGGAAGCCAAGACAGGACGAAGAGAGCCAGGACCAGGGCCAGAGATCCTGCCAGATCTCTTTCTTTCTTCATGTAGGTCTGAGACTGCTGTTGAGCACCACTGCCTGGTTTGTCTCTAAGGTTTGTCCTAATTTTAAAGAAGATGTGAGCATAGAGTACAGTCATGACCAACAGAGGACCGAGGAAACAGATAAAAAATCTGAAGTACACCAGATATGAAAACGAGACCACAACCACAAACTGGCAGACCAAAGTAGAGTTAGCTGTGTCAGAGTAAGTCTGCTGGTTGTACCATCCAAACATCGGAGCAAAGCTCAGTGGAACTGCAACGATCCAGCAGGCTACTGCAGCAAACAAAGAGTGCCTCCATGTTACTGTCCTCTTGTACCTATTGTTAGAAAAGAAGTAGTTATTTATTTCATCAACAAATGCTTGTGCATGTCTTGAAGACACTATTTTAGACCATTGATCTTAGAACTACTGTTTTTTGTTTGTCAGATTTTCATATGAAAAGCGTTACCTTAGAGGAATTGAAACCCGGAGGAATCGATCCACTGCAATAGCCAGAAGACATACAACTGATTCCAAGGTCAACAGGAGCTTCATACAGCTGAGAAAGAGACAGACATAGAATGAAGTCCTCATCCGCTTGTCCACCATCACCGCCACTGGAATGGCCACGCAGCCCACCAACAGGTCAGCCACGGCCAGAGACACGATCAGGCAGTAGGTCGGCTGCTTTATGCACTTACTGGTCCAAAGTGCCAAAATCACCAACATGTTACCAAGACAGCACAAAACTGCTATGATCACCTCCAGCACTGTGTAGACCACTGCTTCGACAATCATTGTGCCTCAATCAAGCAGAAGTGGGCTGATTATGTTTGCAGAGTGTCTCTCTAACACTGTCTTAGTTTGAATCTGGGCAGCACCAGGATGTCTTCAGCTTATATGCTCCTTTTTTTCAAACAGTGACTCTTGCGTCATTTTTATTAGTTATAAAATTTGTGGGCCATTGAGCCAAACTAGGGGAAGTCTCACAGCCACATCCTTCAGAAAAATAGCACTTCCTCGAGCTTGTGCAGAGGTCATGATGCTGAAGGTGTTGAAACTAGGAGGTGTTTGCACTATTTTTACACTAAAACCACTTCAGATAACAGGATGGAGCTTTTTCAGCAAGATACCATGTACTTGAAAATCAAGCTTACTGTAAGGAGCTCATGACTGGACATGAAACAGACTGGCATTAGTAATAATGCATCAGTAATAATCAAAATGGTCCATCAGGAATTCCATGGACTAGTTTATCAAATCTATTTTAGATGTGTGAAACTGTTGCCACCACTAGGTTTGTGATGCCACAAAACAGTTAAAATCCTTATTTCCAAGGAGAGAGAGTCCTTAGAAAAAAACGGTAAAGCTAATACTTCTCTTTAACATAAAAATAAGAATCTGCCTGATACTGAAGACCATTTAAAAAAAACTTTATCAGTAATTATCAGGAAATGTTTGAAAAACAGCACCACATAAAAGATCTGTCACTTTGTTCATCTAGGCCCTGTTTGCTGTTTTCTTGTATTTAAAAGAAACATTAAACTTTTGTTAATAAGTCATACAATCAGACATGTATGTCAGGATGAAATTCTCCATACTTCTAAGCCTTTGAGCTAAGTGTTGAATGAAACACACTTTAGAAAGAACATTTATTTTGTTCTAAATACAGGAAATCAATCATCTTTATTCTTTGTTAGATAAATTAGAGCAAATCTAAAGTGTTAGACCAGCCTTTATTTTAAGGCTAAAAGCTGATAAACATGAAAGCATGCATGTTGATGGTACATCGGAAGTTAGACTAAAAATAAACATAGGATACAAGATGTGAAACCAAACAGGGTTTATTAGAGACTTAAGAAGTGAGAACATACTCACAGAATGTCTTTACTGTGTGAACCGCATCCCTTAAAATGTGCACTGTTTAAGAGAATAACCAAGAAATCCAAGAAAAAGAACTTTGACTGAATTCCAGGAATTGACACACTATACAATTAAAATAAACAAGTTAGCCACACAAATAAATGAAGATCAGTGCCCATGCTGATACCTATGGTTTAAATAACAGATTAGCTGATATACAAGGGCCGTGACTTTTCACAAACATCAATTTTGCATGAATTTTTCACTGAGCCCTCCTGGAAAGTTGGTTTCAGCTTGTTTTCAAATTGAACCCTGGAGCGGTTGATTTGCGGTGAAGACACAATCGATCCACAAACAGGATGGCGAGATGACTCCTCACACTGCTGTAGGTGTGTGAAATAGCAGGTTACCATTACTCATCGTCTCTGAAGCGGATCATCACAGGACTGGTTCAAAAAGTTTACTTTCTAGAATTCAGTCTAGCTTACTGAAACAGGAGAAATTATCTTTTTTTAAACTACCCTCTGCTTTTCTGCATTGCCGACAGATTTTCTGCAGACACTTCTGCAGATGTTAGGTTTTAATAAGTTTGCATGCAATCTCCTCGATAGTCTGCTTTCAACACTGACAAGTGTTACAGCCAGCCTTCAGTGTGTTTACACCCATCTCATAAAGCATGTCAAACAATTATAACACATGGTCAACTGTGTGATGTTGCAGAAAATGTTTAACCCAAATCATGACTCATATTGTGGTGATTGCTTGGCCTGTAGGCTTTTTTTTCGTGCGCAGTGCCTTCAGCCGAAGAAAAACATCCTTTAATCCACAAATATTTGTGCCAGATGTCGGCATCACACTGATTTGACCTCAAATTGCATCTGATATGTATCCATCCCACTTTAATTTGCTGAAAATGGGTGTGTGTAAAAGGGCAGATCTTGACTGATGCCATTGTTAGACTAATGCAGGGACACTGCTAGACATTTGAGGCCCTATGAGAAGATGTCACACTGAGCTCTACTCAGCTTCTTAAACCAAGCATCTGTCAAGCATATAAATACATATGGAAAAACAATAGACCACTTATAATGATTACTGCCAACTTGTTTTGTGCGGGAATTTAAAAAGAATCAAACAAAGAAAACCATTCAGCTGGAATTATACCAAAAATGGTGAATTAAACAATTTGCTACTCGAAAACTTTCTGGCATTTGGACCATATTACATAGTCATTGGTTTTTATTTATTATTTTAATTTAGGATATAATCTGCCCACAGGAATCTTTACCCTTTTAAAGATGTAACATTTTAGCAGATCAACTATTTGTCTGGCTCCATAATCTGTTTTTTTTTTTTTTCATTTAACCAGGAAAAGAAACTCATTGAAAATGAAAACCTCTTTTTCAAGTGTGTCCTAGCCAAGATAAGCAGCAGCAATACAGTTACCAAAGTTGCTAACAATCACAACATCACATATAAATACACGCCATGTATTAACATGACATTTAGACACATGCAGAAAGCATGATAGAAATATCTATTAATAAAAGTTCTTCAGGGCCTATTTTTAAAAAATAAATGTACCATTTTTTTTGAGAAGCTAGTGACACAAAAATTCTGAAATTTAAGTTTTTGCAATAGAAAGCAAGTGAAATATGTTTATTTTGAAAGTGAAGGGTAAATAACTCTTGAAAATGTTGCTGATACTATATGAATGTTTGGGGGCTTCCATCAGTCATTTGCCCTTAGAATAATTCTTTCCCCCTTTTCCTAATCCTAATCCTAATGATACAGATAGTACTGCACCAATTCATGTTTTTGACAATGTGCTTAGATAAGCAAACAAACACAAACACACTCACACATTAGCTCATTGATCATTTTTTCCCACACTGTTTATGTTGTCACTGAGATTGTTGTCAGTTGTTTGGCTTGTCTGAGACCTTTGATTTTCTTTCCTTTCCACAACAACCCGCTTCCAGATTTTCAAGTATGCTGTCTTGATTGTTTCCATTTTGAACGCATACACAACTGGGTTTACAGCAGAGTTAGCATGAGAAAGCAGGATGCTGACATAGATGGCCATTTCAGGTATATAAGTTCCTGGAACAAAGTAAAAAACAATGTTTATGATGTGGATAGGGAACCAGGACAGAGCAAACAGGGCCAGAACCAGAGCCAGAGATCCTGCCAGCTGTCTCTCTTTCTTCATGTAGGTCTGGTTCTGCTGTTGGACACTGTTGCCTGGTTTCTCTCTGAGATGTACTCGAACTATGAAGAAGATGCTGCAGTACAGTGCAGTCATCACCAACAAGGGAGTGAGGATGCAGAGAAAAAAGTTGAAGTAAACCAGATACGACAAGGGGATCACATCTATGAACCTGCAGGTCAAAGTAGAGTTGGCAGTTTTAGATAAAGTTTGGTGGTTGTACCATCCGAACATTGGAGCATAACTCAGCGGCACTGCAACAATCCAGCATGCTGCTGCCACAAACAGAGAGTGTCTCTGTGTCACCATCCTTTTGTATCTGTGAAGAAAAATAAAAGAGTTTTTTTGAACTATCAGCAAACAATTATACATCACAGATAACTAAAAGAAAAGTACAATGATGACTACAAAACTAGATCAAAAAAGTTTCCCATTTTGTCCTTAATAATCTCCTAAAGTTTGCACAATTATCCTGTCATTTAAAGTGCTATGAGGAGAATCTATTACCGGCAACATTAAGACTCTGCTACCTATGAGCTTGTGCGGTGACTGTCGTAATGCTGCGTTCCAGTAACATACGAACTGGGAGTGACATCATCTCCGACTTATCAGTGTTACAGTTGAAGTTGAAAAAAACATGCTGATCTACCAGGCTATTGTTAGCTGTTGTTAACACGCCCTGCGTTGTTGTATGAAGAATGTGATTATCACTATGGCAGCATTTTTGTAAATATAAGTCTAACAATACTATGTATACAGCTGATCTAGAGCGACACACCCCAGTCAGAAGTGCAAATAAATTGATTATTACAGGAGCTAAATAACTGTTCACACTGGGGGCATCCATCTTGGATTGTCAACTCGGGGGTGGCGAGGTTTCACCGAGTTCCCAGTAGAAAATTCTGACCTTGGGGACGTTCCAGTTGCAGTTTCCTACTCGGAATTTGGAAATTCCTACTTCTGACTACAACTGGAACGCACCAAAAGACGTGACCCAAGCCAAAGCGTGTGTTTGTTGTGATGCTAATGAATGCAGCTTGGACCTTCCTCAGAACTCTGCATTGCTTTCCAACTTCTTTTTTCAACAACTTACAGGATACAAAGCAACAAGGTAATGTGTCTCTTTCTAGTTACGTAGCGGTAGTTTTTGATGTGTGACAACAAGCAATTTTTGGAAAACTTAGGATCGTAGTTTTGTAGCCGGCTATATATTGCTACTTACAGCCCAGTGTTCTAAGACGTGTCCGAATAATATAAATTTGCTCTAGTTTTACTTGTCTTGTTCCCGAAATTGAGTATCCAGGCCAGTCCAGCCCTGTCCAACCCGACCGCGAAGCTAAGGAATAGCATTAATAGATAACCTATTTTGATGCTATAAAACTCATCTTAAAGTGTGTATTTCAATCAGACATACAGTGTATATCTAAAAGTGAGACTTTTTTGTATTTACTTAGAAACTCCTCACAGTCCCTTTAACTCCACTCACTCACTTAAAGCCTAATGGGGATGCAGATCTATATATTAACTCAGAGTAGTTTTCAACGTTTATGTGAACTAAAGTATTTCTGCACAGATGACCTGTTAGCTGCACTGCTGCTACTTCTACATCACTTGCTCATTTATCACATTTTACAATCAATCAAATAATCACAGTTGGTTTTCAGTAGTAGTCCCAAGTAATCTGGGGTGAGGTCCCCAGCCGGTGTTCCATACACCATGTACAAGGACTTCCCACAACCCCTTTGACACCTCTGAAAGATCTTGAGAGTGATCTGGCACAGGGGAAAAGTTGCAGTTCCAGTGGAGGTGTACAGAGGGTGTGTGGATCCCCAAGGAAGAGGACTCCAAGAACATCAATCAGTTTAAAACCATCCTACTGCTTTGTGTCGAAGGTAAGATTTTCTTCAGCATCTTGTCACAACAGCTAGCAGAGTTCCTGCTGAAGAACAGATACATAGACACCGCTGTTCAGAAGGGTGGGGTCCCTGGAGTGCTTGACTGTTTTAAATGCACAAGCATGGTGACACAACTCATCAGGGAGGCCTGATGCTCTGGCTTGACCTCCCACTGTGTACAGCTCCATACCTCACAAACTTGTTGAGCTCACCCTTCAACGACATCATGTTCCCAGCAAAGTCCCAGACCTTATTCTGGATTACTACAACAATTTCAGACTAAGGACCCTAATTTTTTGGCGGAGCACAGGGTGGCGCAGAGTGTGCAGAGCCTGATGCATGTAGTGACAATGTCATCAGGTGCACCGCCGTGCTCAGCCAATTTGGCAATTTGGTAGAATGGCTGCACCAAGATGGTTGTGATGGCGCACCAGAGGGAGGTGCTGACAGATACAGGTTGGCGCTGGGACAATTTTGTGCCAAAAAACTGCATGAAAGGTGCGCTGACAGCCTGCCTGCTCCAACCTGGTCTATTCTCAGCACAGGCGAAGTGCACCCTCCACAGCTGTCATTTGGTGACAGGCACACATGTGTGCACACGCCACCAAAGCTTCAGAGGCAGGTATCCAGAACGTCTGTGCATTCTTGCTCAAAAGGACTGCAACCAAAGCCACTGAGAAAGCCACAAGCTGGCCATGCATCAAGAAGGCAGAGCCTTGTGAAAACGCTGCTGGGACACAGGCCATGGTCTGATCAGCCCTAGTCAGGTTGCCTGGTTGGGGTTGCCTGGGTGAGGGTGTCTGATAGTTAAAGACCCGAAGCACTCAGTGAAGCCTAGGTTACATCACTGATGATGTGTCCCAGCACATCTGCAAGATGTGTCTTTCACTTCAATTGTTTGACTGACATGACATTTCTCTAATGTCAGATTTTTTTCTTTTCTATCAAAGTAGTCATGATGGTAGCCTCCAATCAATAAGTCACATCATTGCAGCATAAATATTCAGTTAATCATGGTTGTTCTGGAAAAACAAACACACTTTTAACTTGATTGTGCTTGACAGGGTTGAGGTTTGACATGCACTCTGACACATAAAGTCCAGACAGACAGTTGCTTGGAAAAAAAGATAGTTGCTTGGAGTTAACCCCTACACCATCATAAAATAATTCCTTCTCTCCTGCTTCTGCATGCTCGGCTTTTATGAAAAAAAAATCATCTATTAAAATATGTAGGGTGGTATAGTACGTTGTTCTGTATGTCTGAGCCACCAGAGACAAGATCAGATTCATGTAATGACAAGCAGAAGCAATCTAAATAACCATACCTGAGAGGGATGTATACTCGCAGAAATCGATCCACCGCGATAGCCAAAAGACACAAAATGGATACCAGGGTGAACAGGATCACCACACAGCTGAGGAAGAGACAGCCGTGGAAGGAAGTCGTCACTCTTCCATCGGCAATCACAGCCACTGGAATGGACATACAGCCCACCATCAGGTCAGCCACGGCCAGAGACACGATCAGGCAGTAGGTTGGCTGCTTCAAGCTCTTACTGTTCCAAAGTGCCAAAATTACCAACATGTTACCAAGACAGCATAAAACTGCTATGATCACCTCCAGCACTGTGTAGATCACTGCTCCGACAACCATTGTGCCTCCAATCAAGCAGAAGTGGGCTGATTATGTTTGCAGAGCGTCTCTTTAACACTGTCTTAGTTTGAATCTGGGCAGCACAGGATGTCTTCAGCTTATATGCTCCTTTTTTTAAACAAAGTCACACTTGGGTTATTTATATGAGTCACAAAAAAATTGTGGGCCATTGGGCCAAACTAGAGGAAGTCTCAAAGCCACAACCTTAAGAATAAATGACACTTCCCCTCTTCTGTAAATTGGTCATGTTGCTGAAGGTGTTAGAGCTGAGGCTTATCATGTCTGGTCAATGTGATACTACATGTAATGATCAAGCTTACTGTAAGGAGCTCTTGACTGGACATGAAACAGACATAATGCATCTTTAACAAGCAAACTAGTCCATCAGGAATATCATGGACTACCTAATCAAATCTATTTTAGATGTGTGAAACTGTTACCGCTAGTAGGTTTCTGATGCTGCAAAACAGAATCCGGATTCCCAAGAAGAGAGGAAAGCCCGTAAATGTAGTATCTCTCTTTAAAATAAAAATAAGATTGTGTTTGATACTGAGGCACAGATGGGCTTAATTAATGTATCTTGTCTTCATGCATGACACCACTGACCCTGATCTGGAAATTGGACAAAAAGGGATGACACTGATAAAATACAACTAACAAATGAAAGTGATCAATCAATCAATCAAAGTTTATTTATATAGCACAGTTCATACAAATTCAATTGCAGCTCAAAGTGCTTTACATCAAGACAAAAGAATGACAAAGGATGTATGTATATATATACATATACATAAGTACACATACACAGACACACATCCATACACACTCACACACACACACACACACACACACACACACATATATACGTATGTACATCCTTATATATATACACACATATGTGCATATATATACACACATACGTAAATGATGACAACAACTTTCATTTAACCACTTAGCAAATAAACACTCAGCAGAGGTCCATCTACTGGGTAGTATGCCACTGTAATTGTAATGAATGGTTGGTAGGATTTCAAGAGGATTTGGAAACTAATGCACAGAAGCTCAATTAAAACATCTAAGAGAATAAAAAATAAAACTAAGAGACATCTAAATAAGACACTAAAAATATATTTAAAACAAATAAAAGTATGTTAAGAGATTAAAATTAAACCTAAAATAACTAAATGTAAAATGATAAGAACTAAATCAAAATATATGAGCAAATAGTTAAAATGGAATAAAATATCAGACAATAAAATATTAAACTAAAAATGTAATAATAAGAAATGCCGCTCATAAATATTAATTATAATCGTCATTAAAATAATAAAGTTCTACGTAAAAGCAAGGCTGAATAAGTGAGTTTTTAGATTAGATGAGATGATGATGACATAGAAAAAGGTAATGAGTGTTAGTTTAAAATTAGATTAAAAAAGTAAATATAAATGTTGTACATGATGATGGCAAATGAGGAGTTAGACTAAAAGTAAACAGAGAAAACAAGTTGCTAAACTACACAGTGTTTATTATTTGAGACTTTGAAGGTGACAACATAAGCACAGAGTAAGTCTTTCCCATGCTAACCACATCCCTTTCAATATGCATTGTTTGAGAAAATAACCAAGAACTTCAGGAAGAAGAGCTTTTGACGGAAGTCTAGTAGTTTACACGTTATACACGTTAGCCACACAAATAAATGAAGATCAGCGCCCATGCTGATAACTATGGTTAAAATAACAGATTAGCGGATTTACAAGGGCTGTCATTTTTCACAATCCACAGTTTTTCATGAATTTTGCACTTCCTTTTGTTAGTACAGAGCTCATGATGCTGAGGGTGTTAGAGAGCTGAGGCTTATCTTGTCTGGTTACTGTGAAACTAGGATGTTTATTGACCACCTGATTGTAAGGTCATCTGTATAATGCATGGGATGTTTATCCCAATCAAGACTTCTTCTGTGGGATGGGTTTGAATATGAGAAGAGATTAGAATTTGCCCGACAGGACAGTTCCTACAGCCCAAGAAAAAAAATCTTTGAATCCACAAATAGATGTGCCAGATGTCAGCATCATACTGATATGACACAGCAAATAAAAATCAACATCTGATATGTATCCATCCCACAATAATTTGCTGATGGAGGATGTGTGTAAAAAGGGCAGATCTTGACTGATGCCATTGTTAAACTGATGCAGGGCCACTGCCAGATATTTTAAGCCCTTGAAAAGATGTCACACTGGGCCGGATCCAAAGAAGCCCTGCTCAGTTTCTTCAACCAAGCACCTGTCAAGCTAATAATTTTATCGAACCAATTAGTACAACCAACTTGTTTTATTTAGGGACTTAAAATAAATTAAACAGCAGACAAAAACTCTTCAACTGGAAATATGCAATAAATTGTGAATTAAACAATTTGCTGCAAGAAATTTTCTGGCATTTGGATCAATTTTAATAGTCTTTTTCTTTCATTTTTCTTATTAATTATCTCCCCCAATGAGGTTATGTTTTCACGAGGGTTTGTCTGTTAGTTTGTTTATTTGTCTGTTAGCAAAATAAGGCAAAAAGTAGTAAGATGGATTTACATCAAATTTTAACAAAGGTTTGGTTTGATTCAAGGGAGAAGCCATTAAATTTGGGAGGTGATCTGCACATGTATCTGGATGCAAGAATGACCTAAAATGTTCTAAAAATCCCATCACTTCACACTAAGGGCTTATCAGTCATTGGCCCTTAGAATCTTACTTCCGGCCCTTTTCCCCTGGAACTGATGGGTTGTGCATTCTTAAAATAAATCCCAATGAAACAGATAGTACTGCACCAATTAATGTTTTTGACAATGTGCTTAGATAAGCAAACTGACACAAACACAGACACACTCACACATTAGTTTCTTGTTCATTTTTTACAACACTGTTTATGTTGTCACTGAGATTGTTGTCAGTTGTTTGGCTTGTCTGAGACCTTTGATTTTCTTTCCTTTCCACAACAATCCGCTTCCAGATTTTCAAGTATGCTGTCCTGATCTTTTCTATTTTGAACGCATACACAACTGGGTTTACAGCAGAGTTAGCCTGGGAAAGCAGGATGCCAACATAGATGGCCATGTGAGGTATATGACTCTCTGGAACAAAGTAATCAACACTGTTCATGATGTGGAGAGGGAGCCAGGACAGAGCAAACAGGCCCAGAACCAGAGCCAGAGATCCTGCCACCTGTCTCTCTTTCTTCATGCAGGTCTTAGACTGCTGTTGGACACTGTTGCCTGGTTTCTCTCTGAGCTTCCCTCTAATTGTACAGAAAATATAGCAGTACAGTGCAGTCATCACCAACAAGGGAGTGAGGATGCAGAGAAAAAAGTTGAAGTAAACCAGATACGACAAGGGGATCACATCTATGAACCTGCAGGTCAAAGTAGAGTTGGCAATTTTAGATAAAGTTCGGTGGTTGTACCATCCGAACATTGGAGCAAAACTCAGCGGCACTGCAACAATCCAGCATGCTGCTGCCACAAACAGAGAGTGTCTCTGTGTCACCATCCTTTTGTATCTGTGAAAAAATAAAAAAGTTTTTTTTGAACTATCAGCAAACAATTATACATCACAGATAACAAAAAGAAAACAACAAAATGACTACAAAACTGAATTAAAAAAACTTTCCCATTTTGTCCTTAATAATCTCCTAAAGTTTGCACAATTATCCTGTCATTTAACTCCACCCACTCATTTACAGCCTAATGGGGATGCAGATCTATTTATTTACTCAGAGCAGTTGTTTGATTTTTATGTGAACTGAAGTATTTCTGCACAGATGACCTGTTAGCTGCACTGCTGTACTGTACTTCGACATCACTTGCTCATTTATGGCTCATTTTAGGATCAATCAAACAATCACATGGTTATCAGTATCAATCCCAATATTATTATTTTTTTGGTATTTGTGTTGCACATATTTTCACCATAATTTTCTACTTTTTTCATGTTGTTATTTTTAATGAACACTGGCATTACACTGAGGGGTGAAGAGAAAGTGTCTATCAGTTTTTCTGTATGTCCTGTACATATGACAGAAATCGACAATAAAAGTGACTTTGACTTTATTCCCTGATCAATTAAAAAATGCTCACATTAGTCCTGATTCAATACTTTTACAGATACAGCAATGGACATCCCTAGAATGGACCAATGTTAACAGGGCAACAATGATATAATGCATTCTGCCTGTGGCTATCACCACTGTTTTTTTCTTTTTGGGTCAAGCTTATTGTTAAAGACTGACATGATATTCCTCTTAAAGTCTACCTTTTTTTTTTTTTTTTTTACATTTCAGTCAAAGTAGCTCCAAAATAAATATTGATGCTCTCAATTGGACTCCTGTACATGCAAATGTTTTATGTTGAATAGTAGATGAGTAAGTAAGGACGTAAAGTTTATTCATGGCACCTTCAAGAACAGACATCACAAAGTGCTTCACAAGTAAAATAAAAATCGTAAAATAAAACACACAGACAATAAAATCAGTCAAATGGGTTAAACAAAGACAAGACTTAATAAATGGGTTTTCAGCTGCTTTTCGAAATGTCAATGATCCTCACAGCACACTGTTTCAGAGTTTATGAGCACTGGACTCCAACCCCTGTCTCCTCTAGTTTTGAGCCATGTATGAGGGGACAACCAGCAGACCCTGGCAGACCAGCAGAAAAATTCCCCTTTTATATTCAATTAGCCTTATTTTAATGAACCCAAAGAGTGCATCAACAGACAACACACTTCAGTAACTTTTTTTTAACGGACTCAACAGAACTTTCATGCACAAAGATGAAATATAGCACTCCAGCTACTGAGCAGCTATTTAAAAAATGTTGAAAGTATTCAAATTTAGACATCCATAATATACAGCATTACAGGGTTTCATCACCATCTTTTAAGGAGTGTAAATAGACACCTCTCCACTGCAATTCAAAATACAAGCACAGGACTTTTTGTAGTCCCAGATGTTTTTCCCCAATCACGGGATCACGACCCACTGAGAAAGTGTTCATGACCTACTTTTGGATCACGACCCACCAGTTGAGAATCACTGTTCTAGAGGTTTCAGAGAGCAGCCTTGCAGCAGCACTTTGGATCACTGCATTTCAAAGAGGAACTGCTCAGACATGTGAAATCAGAGTTAAAATAGACCAGTCAGTATAGACAGGCCTCTCCATCTCCAGCCAGCAACCCAAAATGTTTTTCATATGCAAGTAGTGTAATGTAATTTGACTATTTGTAAAATACAAGTAGTCCCCTCCCTGAAACATACTGTGGAAAATTTGTAAGGGAACTTAATGGTAGATTTACACAATATAAGATTATGCAACACCTTTATTGGACCCCAGTGAGGCTGAATAGATTAGGCCTAATGAAGAACAAGCTGTGTTGGAAACCTAAAAATGATAACAGTACTTTGATACATTGTTTGTGGAAATGCCCAATTATTGAATGCTTTGGGATGGTTGGTGTACAGTGTTTAAGTGATTGGTTAGAAAGAACTGTGCCACTTTGCCCAAGGTTGTGTTTATTGGTTGATAAAGGACAGATAACATCAAAAAACTCACACATGGAAAAAATTGTTGGTATCCTTCCATTTAAGAAAGTAAAACTCACAACACTCATTGAAATAAATTGAAACTGACAAAAGTAATTATTCATAAAAATGTACTGAAAATTAAATCATGAAAACCAGACATCTCTTTTGAATTGTGGGTCAACAGAATCATTTTAACAAAACAAAATTATGAAATTGACCCAGACAAAATGATTGAAATGATTTGACCATAGGGAACATTAAAGAAAGGTGTCTCCTGTAATTAGCATCACAGGTGTCTTCAGACTTGTAATCAGTCATCCTGCCTATTTTAAGGCTGAAAAGTCATCACTGTGCTGTTTGATATCATGGTGCGTATCACACTGAACATGGACCACAGAAAGCTAAGGAGAGAGCTGTCTCAGGAGATTATACGGAAAATTAAAGACAAGCATTTTAAAGGTAAAGGCTACAAGACCATCTCCAAGCAGCTTGATATTCCTCTGAGTACACTTACACACATTTATCAGAAGTTTAAGGTCCACACAAATGTGGCAAACCTCCTTGGACGTGGCTGCAAGAGGAAAATTGATGACAAATTGAAGACATGGATAATGAGAATGCTAACGAAAGATCCCAGAACGACTTTCAAAATGATAAGAGGTGAACTCAAGGTCAAGATACATCAGTATCAGATTGCACCGTCTGTCCTGTTTGAGCCAAAGTGGACTTCATGGAGGATATCACTGTTGAAAGCAAGTCATAAAAAAGTGAGACTGGAATTTGTAAAAATGCAAACTGACAAACCATAAAGCTTGTGGTAGAATTTCCTTTGGACAGATGAGACAAAACTGAATCCTTTTGGCAAGTAACTTCAGCTCTATGTTCACAGAAGCAAAAATGAAGCATACACCTAAAAGGACACTGTGCCTATACTTTAAAGCATTGAGGAGGCTCAGTTATGTTGTGGGGCTGCTTTGCTGCATCTGTCATAGGGTGTCTTGCATTTCAAGACTATGAAGGCATTCTGGAGCGAAATGTGCTGCCCAGTGTCAGAAAGCTTGGTCTCAGTCACAGGTCATGGGTCCTCCAGAAGTATAATGACCCAAAACACACAGCTAAAAATATCCAAGAATGGCTCAGAACAAAACATCAGATTATTCTGAAGTGGCCTTCTATGATCCCTGATCTGAATACTATTGAGCATTTGCTGAATGAGCTGAAACATGCAGTCTGGTCTGGAGAAGTCACCCTTCAAACCTGAGACAGCTGGAGCAGTTTGCTTGTGAGGAGTGGGCCAAAATACCTGTTGGCAGGTGTTGAAGTCTCGTTGAAGAAAATCACCTGATTACAGTGATTACCTAAAAAGGCTGTGCAACAAACCATAAAGACAGGGGTCCCATCAGTTTTTCCAGGTCAGTTTAATAATTTTGTTTTTAAAATGGTTCTGTTGAACCACAATTCAAACTAATTTTTCTGTGTCTGATTTTCTTGAGTTAATTTTCAGATTTTTCCGAGTTTCAAGATATTTTAGTGATCATTGTAGGTTTATATGTATAAATATTTAAAACTTGAGCTGAAAAAAACCCTCTCCTTTTTGAAAATATCTAGTATCATTTGTGGTCTGTATCTCTGAGCCACCAGAAACAGGATCATATTCCTGTCATGATTAGCAGAAATCCATCTAAATAACCTTACCTGAGAGGGATGTATACTCGCAGAAATCGATCCACTGCGATAGCAAAAAGACACAAAACTGACACCAGGGTGAACAGGATCTCCACACAGCTGAGAAAGAGACAGACGTAGAATGAAGTCCTCATCCGCTTGTCCACCATCACAGCCACTGGAATAGCCACGCAGCCCACCATCAGGTCAGCCACGGCCAGAGACACAATCAGGCTGTAGGTCGGCTGCTTCAAGCTCTTACTGGTCCAAAGTGCCAAAATCACCAACATGTTACCAAGACAGCATAAAACTGCTATGATCACCTCCAGCACTGTGTAGACCACTGCTGTAATATCCATTGTGTCTCCAGTCAAAATGTTTGACGGTGTCTTGTAAAGAGTGTCTGAGACTGATTTTATCTACTGTGAAAAAAAAATCCTAAATGTTTAAGCCCTTTTCTATAAAATACACCGCACACAAAGCCACAGCTAGGCATAAAAAACAAAACAAACCATACTTAGTGCATTGGCTAACATCAGTCACTGAAGACAAAAGCTTTAAAGATGAACACCACAAAGCCACATCCTGGACTAAACGGCGCCTTGTCTAACCAAACAAGGCTGGTAGGGCTGAAAGCGGTATGACTTGTGCAGGTGTTGTGTCAAAACGAAACTTGGAGGCACGTGGTGGTTTTAGTATACATGCACACACACGAAAATATATTTTTAAAGATTAAAAAAGACTTCTTAACTGGAAATGACACAAATTCCGACATTAATATTTAAAACAAAGACCCAGCAAGTCTTTGTACGTTTGTTTTAAATGTCTAGCAGTGCTGCTACCAAACACTGTCAGGCAAAGCATGTAAAGTTAAATTGTTCAAAGTTACTATGGAATACTGTCAAAGTGAGTCATAGATACATATAACACTTTTAGACTGTTACACTGGAGGGTGAGATTTTAAACTAAAAAATAACAGCTATGACCACGCTGAAAGAAAAGGTGTGAAGTCTGCTTCACTGATCTGTTTTCTGATAACTCAGATACCAAGTATTAAAGGGAATTTCCAGGGTTGTTATTTTCAAATCTAGTCAGACCATTTTTATTTTGTTCTATCAGTTTGTAATTTGAGGAAATGACCAGAAAGCAGTGTAAAGTCAGTGCTTTCAAAAATAAAACCTTTAGTTCATTTCTTTATTAATCATTTTCGAAATTGTGGACAGATAAACAAACACATCATAAATTATAAAGCACTTAATTTAAAGATTTTTCTCCATAACTACCTACAGTGTTGATGAACAATAAACAAACAACTGTGGTACTTGTGTCCCATATTAATATTAAAAATAATTACCACATTTCCATCCTTCTTAATTTATGAAGTTAGTCATACCAATAACAAGACAGAACAATGGGTCCCTAATGATGTTTATTAAAAAATCAGTAAAAGAAGGAGAAATGAGGCATTTTACAAAACTTCAAATATAATAACAAATTTAAACAACGTGCATAATGAAATATGTGAATAAAACAGGGAGAATAGTTCTTCTGAAACATTCTGGTGTATTATCAGACTTCAGGTTTCCTGTGCCCTGTCAAAGATGTCAGCATTTACAGATGCTCTCACCTCACAGATGAGCAGAAATCACACACTGCATTCAAACAAAACAACCTCACAGGTAAATCCTCTGATAATGGATTGTTAATGTTCATGGATGAAGCCGACACAAAACACTGTGAGGTGAAGCAGATGACAAAGTCATTGTAGTTCATCATGGTTTACCTACATCACAAGAAGTCGGCTTCACATAAATATGATGCCAAAGTTAAAGTGCAGTTGAACTCCTCGTTTACTGTGGTTCTCCTTTCCTTTCCTCTTATTCCCTCCTTTCCTTGACCCTGTGACGTTTTCCATCTGGGTTAAGGGAAAGTGGATAGAAAAGGACTTAGTAAGATCTTTTCGAACACACACACTCTGTGTTCCCTGCCTTCAGTGTTGGGTCAGTCGTCTTCCTTGGCACATTCCTTCAGCGTCTCGGTGATCTCCAGAGTTTTCAGTGTGATCTCCAGTGAGTTTTGTAGTTTTGTTGGGACTTTATTTTGTGTTTTTGAGCCTTTTGTTAATGACTGTTTTTGTGTTTGGAAGTTTTGCTTAGGATTTGTTTTTAGTTTTTTGATCCCTTTTTTTCTTAGTTCCAAATAAAGACTTTTTGTTATTGAATCTGCTATTGGATCCTTTTCCTTTTCTGTTAGTTTTTGGTTTTAAAAAACCCTGGCAGATTCTGATTGGCTAGTCAGTTGACCTATCAGAGACCCAGCAAAGGATCATGGTGTATACTGACAAACACACCATGTACACTGTTCCAACCCCAGCTCGTTGGGGAAAAGGGAAGTAACATAAAATAACCAGATTTTAAATGGGTTAAATAAAAGTTATTTATTCATAAAGCAAAGGAGGTAAGAATAACAAAATGAGGTCAAAAAGGGTAAACTACGAATTACTAGTTAAAATAAAATACACAACCAAAACCCAAAACTAAGGATCACAATAGGAAATCCAAAAACAAAGATAAACGGTCCAAAATGGAAACCTAATAGATATACACAAAAGAGAAACAATTAAACTAATGCCCCTAAAAATGTGGGACCACCAAATTATACACACGTCATCCTCAGTCTCAGGAAAACCTCTGTCATTTCTCAGACCAAACTGCATCAGAACTTCCCCCCTCAGACCAAACGGCATCAGACAAAACGGCCTCAGACCAAACGGCATCAGAAAAACCACTGCCAGATTATACGGCCTCAGGCTTCAAAATAAAAGTCATCAGACAAAACAGCGTCAATTTAAACGGCCTCAACCAAAACGACATCAGATAAAACGGCCTCAGAATGAAAGCCATCAGACAAAGTACTGGAAAAACGGACTCAAATAAATATACTTTAAACTACATATAAGTATAATTAGCGTGCCAACGTTGACACTGTAGTACACTGCTAAGTTTCCCATGATGCATTTCAAACCTCAGACGACAAAAACCAGAAGCACACCAGGCTATCAAATATCTCACATTTGAATGTTCAAAGAGCATTTTAGGCGAGAAAGTCACCACGTTGGATACCAAAATGTGGTCATTTGAGCCATAAAACGCACGGAAACAAATTTCATTTCGACATTTCGGACATTTTTTTGTTATTATGCTATCGATATATACTTCCGGTCGGCTCCAAAACAAGAGCCCAATTTACAAAAAAAAGAACTAAAAGGAGACAATCAACAATGCTTTTATCTTGACAACCGAAGTGTTGCTAGTGGCTGATTTTTAGCTGAATGCTGTCTCAAAACAATTTAACATTTTTTTTATATTACGATTATTATGATATTGTTACGACGACTGACGCTGTTTTTTTTTTATTTGAGTCCGTCGTTTCCAGTATTTTGTCTGATGCTCTTTGGTCTGAGGCTGCGCTTTGTCTGATGCCGCTTTTTGTCTGAGAAGTTCTGATGGCCGCTTTGGTCTGAGAAATGACAGAGGTTTTCCTGAGACTGAGGATGTCCTAAAATGTACACCGTACACACGGTACAGCACAAAACTTTCATTCTAACAAAGAATTTCTCCAAGGCTGCAGGCTCTGTTGAGAAGCACCCCATCATCAGGCTTCTGGAGCTTCTTATAGGGATGGACGGCCTTCCTCTTGCAGAGCGATTGGCTGCCGCCCCCTCCACAGCTGTCTCACTCACACACACACTGACAGACAGGTTAGCAAAAGAGGAGGGAGCGTGGCGGCGGCCATAACATACACTCAGTTGTACTGACATATACAGTATGTCAGTGTTTCACATTGAGTTATATAGTTCTTTTGAAGCAATGATGGAACTGACTTCAAGATGTAGATTTGCTTTTGTGTGTTTCTACTCTTTTAACAGTCTTCACCCACAGAACATCCTGTAACGACGCCTAAATAATGGTACATGTTTCTGTATGCTTTATTCAACATGCTGTGATCACAGCAGCTGAGCTACATGAGTGAAGTCTTCCATCCATCCATCATCTATGAAGTCTTCCATCATCCATCATCCCAGCCGACATTAAGCAAGAGGCAGGTCAAAAGGTCACATGGAGAGACAACTATTCACACACTCACCCACACCAAAGTCATGTGGGGGCTGTGGAGGAAGCCACCCACAGAACATACAATATCAAAAATGTGATCACATGAGCTGCACTTGCCATCTTCTTGCTGTGAGGCACGCACACTAATCTGCTGCCACATCATGCTGCCCTGTGTGAAGACATCAAGTGTGAAAATAAGTTCTGATCAAAAGATAAAAACAAACGGATGACAAAAATACTTTTGTGGCTGTAGATATACGTGGGTTTCCCTGTCATGAATTGTAAATGTACTGGAAAATTATCTTGTCAACCTGCATCACTTAATCTCTGTAGCTTAAAAACAAAAGGACATAAGAGAATGTGAAATACTTTGTGGCTGTGTATGCCAAACCTTTGTAAGACATCATTTTTTTTGCTGTGTGGAGGGTTGTGGAGCATTGCTATTGCACCAATGACCAACCCAAAGCAATGGCTTAAAACATAAAACATATTTAAAGATGTATTTGTTCAATTTTTTCTTTTTCCGTTTACTATCCATAATTTATTATTTTAACAAATGAGCAGCTTTCACTCCTCTTTTTGCACTACTTTGTGGCACACTAGTAGCACTTAGAGGCTCTTCATCTTTTTCTTTATGTAAACTGTAAAAATATTTTAAGTCATCAGATGAGCATAAATATTCAAAACTATCAATTAATCAATGGTATGGATTTGTAAACTTCTGCTATATCAAAATGTGGACTTCACATCGAAGCCGACAGGAAAACAAGCCCTCATTTTTTCCCCTTTTGGAGTATTAGACCATGGGTCACTGATAAGTAAACATGTTTCAAAAAATGTTTTCTGACTATGCCAGCAGGTTCTAAGAGTGGAGGGCATATGAGGCACGACAGTAGTTGGGGAAGTACTATCAATGATAGAGAGATTTGAACCATGAAGAAGACATCATGTTACCTTATTGCCATTCCCTCAGATGCCTGTTTTAAGGCATATCATAATGCTCTTCTGCTGCCAAGTATTTCAATAGACATCACTTCAAAAGACACACCTCTTTTCTTTTATGCTATGATAAACAGGAGATGTACTTTAATTGCGTTTTCTTTATGGACAAAAATATCTTAAAATGTACTCGTAAAACTCATGTGCAGTTGTTTAGTTTATATTCTTTTCAGGTATGGACTTCACATCAGAGCATCAGGAACCGTTTTATTTAAGAACAACAACATCTTTACAATGGACGGAAACAGGAAAAACTAGAAGCAGTCAGAGAAAGCAAACCTCTGCCAAGGTAGCCCACATGTTGCTGTTACATCATTTAGATATGGTTATGAATTAGACAGTTATTGAGCAAAAATGATTGCTAACTAATGGCAATCCATCCAGCAGTTTTTTCATCATCTTGCTAACAAACAAACAAGGAAACAAACAAACAAACAAACAAACACCGATAAAAACATAAACTGCTTGGCGGAGGTATTAATGTTAAAACATGCATCTGAACTTATTAAATATTATGCCAATCACACCAAAATACTTACCTTATTTTTTATTTAGATTGTATGAAATAAAATACTACTAATAATAAAAAAGGTAATTTTCAAACTTAAGATACTGGAGTTTGTTTACCTTGAAAAACACATTAAAGTCACCCAAACAGCAGCAGCCCTGTTTTTCTGACACTATATTTTTGTGATTTAAATAAGTCTGTGGACTTTTCTTCCACCTTTTATGACTGTGTTAGCCTAATCTAGACAATGAAGTGTGCTGATGTGATTATGAGTTCACTTTTTCTTAACATAAACTACTCAGTGTGGTATTTGTACCATCTGTTTTCTTTTTGTTTACAACAGATACTCCCACTGGAATGCCTGCTTCAGCTGTGCTGTTACTCAGTTGCAGCCCTTACTGCAGTTTTAATAAAGGAGACTCCTCGAAAAGTGACCTCAGTAAGAACATTTTAGGGCTCACATAAGGCATGTATTATTATTGCCCTAGGTCCAACCATCAATTTTTAAATCACAGGCCAGGGTAGCAGGTAGCCAAAGAAATGACTATTTGATGCTATTTTTTACCCTGCAAAATGTGTTGTTTTGTGTCATGTATTTAAACTTTAGTGTGTTTTGTTGAGTTAATTTGATATCATCTTTGACATGTTGTATTCTTTTATCGCATCAGGAAATACAGGACTGGTAAAAAAAATGTACACTGTAAAAAAGGATAGTTGTTTTAACTTAAAAAAGTGAGTGTCAGGGCTGCCTTAAAACTTTAAGTTTTCTGAATTTGGAAATTGAATTTCAGTTGAATTAAGAACGATTCAGATCAAGTGAACTTCTTAAGTTCAATAAACTTGCTATTAAGTCAGCTCTACTTGAATTGTTTAGTTTAACAAACTTCTAAGAGCAATCCAATTCCAGTATTTTTTATGCCAACACAATAATTAAACTTCTTTAAACTACAGTTTAAAGGTAAAACAACTTATGAATCAACAACTGAATTGTTGTTAATTCAACTGAACTTAAATTTCTAAATTCAGAAAACTTAAAATTTTAAGGCAGCCCTGACACTAATTTTTTTAAGTTAAGACAGCTAGTCTTTTTTACAGTGTACGTGCTCAGCATGTGCAGTACAGGCCAAAAGTTTGGACACACCTTCTCCTTCAATGTGGTTTCTTTATTTTCATCACTATTTACATTGTAGATTCTCACTGAAGGTATCAAAACTATGAATGAACATGTGTGGAATTATGTACTTAATTAAAAAGTGTAAAATAAATGAAAACATGTCTTATATTCTAGTTTCTTTAAAGTAGTCACCCTTTGCTCTGATTACTGCTTTGCAGACTCATGGCCTTCTCTTTATGAGCTTCAAGAAGTAGTCACCTGAAATGGTTTTCACTTCTCAGATGTGCCTTTCCAGGGTCATTTAATGGAATTTCTTACCTTTTTAACGAGGCTGGGGCCATCAGTTGTGTTGTTCAGAAGTCAGGCTGATGCACAGCCTGACTTTTAAAATTAATATTATGGCAAGAACCAATCAGCTAAGTTAAGAGAAACAAGTGGCCATCATTGTTTCAGTGAGATTCTACAATTTAATTAGTGATAAAAATAAAGAAAATGCATTGAATGAGAAGGCGTGTCCAAACTTTTGGCCTGTACTGTATTTATTCATGACTATTAAGGTGCAAACATCTTCCTAACTCTCAGCAGTGGGCGACGAGCTGAAAATGAAGCTGCATTTATCACTCTGGGTCTTCATTTTGGACCCAGTTCTCGACAATTGTTGTGATAATGAAGCAATTAAATGCACAGTCAGAAAATTCTGGTGCCAGGAAGCTAAGATGATGAGTAGAATTCTAAAAAGGTCTAAAATTAGAATGTTGACATTTGAAGCCTCAGAAAGTCTCTAAAAGTCTTTTTTCCACCTGTCTGAGCTTTTAGATGACTCATCTTTATGAAATCTACTTTAAGCTGTTTTAAGAGCTGCTTCAGAAAACACCAGGGGACGTGTTGGTGGCAGCAATGTGTTGCTCACAGTAAGTGCCCTCTCCCATACACATCACATTCTCCTGTCTTTGGGCAACAATCTGACTTGAAGTGTTCATATTTTGCATTCACTTGGGTCTTCATGTTTGACTTTGACTGGCAAATGTATTTGTATGTTCACAAATGGTAATGTCCAAGAGACCTTATGGTTTTCACACAAGTGTCTGTTCTTGTCAGTCTGTCGTGATGCTTGTTGGAGCTCCTGCCACTTTAGGGGAAGGGGAATAAGCTTTTTCAGGCAGCTACTGACACTGTTCACAGCTGTCCTCAGTTGACTTTACTGCCTTACACGCAAGTAGCACTCTACCGTGCCTAAAGGCAAGTAAGACAAACAAAGAGTGCAACCCCAAAAATGAGGTATTTTTTGGTATGTTTGACTCTTTACATCATGTCAGGTGTCTATACAGTGAGATTTTAGTATTTAATGCAAAATAATTAAATGATAAAAATAATAAAATGCACCTGATGTTGCCTGTTTTTAAATCTTAACACACAGCCGTGACGACCAACTTGATCATCAGGTGATTATGAGGAAACAATAAGATGTTTCTGATTGTCCACAATAAGATGATATACATTGGAAACATTGTAGTAGCTTCTATGTTGAACCGCCATGTTGTATTTTCTCAGTTGCTCATTAACAGCTTTTCACTCCCACCAATTACATTCAAGATTAAAGTAATGTAGAAAGAAGGTTTGTTTGTCACGTCAGTGTTATTTGACTCATACCTTCACCATCCTGAACAGCAGTTCAAATACAAGCTTTTACAAAGCAAAGTTAGTTTTTGCTAGTCACATTACTTAGCAGTCAGCAAAGCTTCAGACAATAGTTGAAAGGTTTGTGGCTAGTAGTTGATCTTTAGCTGCTAGATCGGGGTGGGCAATTGGAGGCCCTGAGGCCACACGTAGCCTTCAACCTTAATAAATGTGGCCTGCAAGTCATTTCCAAAAATCAACAAGTTGAAAACATGACAAAAGTCAGATATCTAACAGAAATAATTATATATAATTGTAGTAATGTAGATTAAAAGTTTAATTGCTTTATTGTTGTTAATTGAAAAACTTGCTTTGCTATCACAGCTTCTTTAAATCTCTTCCTTGCAACATTAGAACATTACATCAAGTATTACTCAATACTATATTTAAAAAAATGGAGGCTGTAAAAAATGTGTGCTCTAAATATTGGGAAATACTCTGTTTCAATGATTAAAAATAGCTTTATTAGATATAATTCGGTGGTAAGGTAATTTAGCTACAAGATAACTAGCATTGAGTTATAAAATACAAATATTGGTACACTGTTTTTATGACGACTCTGTATTAGCCTATCTTAATCAAAAAATTGTGCTGGATGGTTGCAGCAAAGTCAACTTTGAATAAAAGATGGGAGCTGTCCTTTGAAATCAATTATATATATGATATTGCTTGAATTGCTTACTTAATTTCGATGCTCTTTTCATTTATTTTTTCTTTTCATTTATATTCATTTTAGTTGCATTTATTTTATTTTATTTTTGTTTCTTCTTTACTTTATTTTAGTTAAATTGACGCTACTATATTCTGTTGTTTTCATCTGATATTTACCTCTGCCGGGAGGTTATGTTATTGACATCTGTTTGTTTTTTGTTAGTTAGTTAGCTGGTTAGTTAGTTTGTGTGTTAGTTTGTTTGTTTCTCTGTTTGCAAAATAACAATAAAAATCACAATATAGGTGAGCAAGGGCATAGGTTAGATTTTGACATAGGTAGGGACATAAAAGTATACCAAGACGGCACCCCTGAAAGTTGATATGTTCTGCATTTATGACTGTTTTTTTAATGCTATGTGGAGCTAATCAAACAAGCAAATTATCTTATTCAGAAAAAACTATTCTACCGGTATATACTTTGCCTCCAACCTCTTCTCCTAAATCTCTACTGTCTGTTCCTTGACAAAAATATATTGCTGCATGACATATGAACAGTGGAACAATTTGGGATCAATCAGAAATTTTGATGGTATGACTTTAGTCTGATAAATATATCACCTAAACCAAAAAGGACTACAGATAAGCGTATTCCCCAACAATATGATTGTATAAAGTTTTAGGTTTTATGGTATTTTTTTCCCCACAAACTTTTAATGTTGGTCTTAAACAGTTGCTACCTTTCAGTACACAAATAATACATTGGATAATAAATAAAATAATCAAAACGTGTATGTCTTGGCATTAAATATAAGCTTTTTTTATGTTAAGTTACTTACTATGCTTGTTCTTTTTATGTTAGGGACCATGCAGTGGTGGCATAATATTGATAGGGACGTGTCCCGAGCATCCCTACCCAATTCTACGCCCCTGTAGGTGAGGACTGTGCTGGCGAAGGTCTGCGCTCTCCGAGTGCTTTTCTAGTTCCGACTGCTATGGCCTACTGTGTAGAGCACCTGAAACACCTGAATTTTCCCTTAGGAGTTTATAAAGTACTTCTGTTTCAGATTCTGATAATTAACGCTGAATAAATGTACACAGAACAAATGTATATCTTAATTAGTTAAAGACAATTTCTGTTAAAATTGTCGTTTTCGTAAAAGTTTATTAAACTGACGGCACACACGCGGAACCGTCGGCTCTAGGACCCAGGTGCTCGGCAGGCTCCAGACACCGGTTGATGAGATGGTCCACACGGCATCACACATCCAATTACCCGACAAAGAGCGACTGTCCGCCCCGGTCACAGCAGAGGGAGGTGAACTCAGCACACGGTGAAGGTGGACCGACAGACCCTGCACAGAGACAGTTTTTCCCCCACCGTCTATCTCACCGTCAGCCCTCACCGTGGAAGACCAGTCGCTCGTCTCACCGGCGACAGCCATGAGCCAGAGGTTCACCGTCTCCAAGAGCGACGGCGACCGGCGCCCCTCAGACATCCAGGGGGAGGTGAACCAGCTGTTCGAGGGGGACGAGCCCCCGTCCACAAGCGCAGAGGAGGGGGAGGGAGCCGCTGGGGCCGAGGTCGTGGTGGTGCTGAAAGGTAAGGAGGCTGACTCTCACGCTGGTCCTCTCCCCTTGTGTTTGTGTTAGCTGTGGGCTATAAGCTAACAGTCCTCATGCTAGACTCCTTCACTGTGACAGCAGCACATTGTCTGAGGACAGATGAGTGTGACTGGAATCTCAAACGGCCTCATAGGACGCAGTTTGGAGGGGTCAGTGCTGAACAGATACCACCTGAGCTCTCTGTTTGTGATGTTACAGGTGCACTGCGCATTGTAGAAGTTCACTGGTTTAGTTATGGTGTATATTGATCAACAGTTATGATGCATTATCATAAAGGATAGCTGCAGAAATGTTTTTGTGATCCTGCTGTTGCATGTACTAAACTGTCTCGTTGTACTGCACAAGTCAGCAGTAAAGGACATGAGTTTATGTTTTTGGTAAGCCCTAATGTTGTCTGACAGCCAGTAGAAACTGCTATGCTCTTCATTTTTGCCTATTTAAACCAAAGCTCCTTTGTTAGCACCTTGAAAAGCAAACTTGTGCAGAAAGGGATTTGTTATTCCATCAATCAAACAACCAACAGTAAATATAAATCATCGCTGAAGATGCATACAAACTAAACACAGGAAGAAAGCGTCACTGATTGTGTCAAAGTCATATTAAAGTACTTTACTGAAAGTCTCCCTAACATGAAAATGCAAAGTACATTCTTGTTGAGCTTGTGTAAAAACATCAACAGCAACAAACCCTTAAAAACTCCTGGATTTGTGACATTCTCCCAAAAGTTTCAACAACTTTTCTAAGATAAAGTGCATCATTTTGTGCTTGATAATTACTTTTACTGATCACAACAACTAGAAATGCCTAGAGAGTCCAAACCACCACCAACATTGTTGAGTGAAGTATTGGAAAATATGCAGGAAAAATATCATCTCACATATCTCACAATGTTAAGAAACCCTTTAAAAGTTACTTGATCCACATCCACACCAAAATCAAAGCACTATTCCTATATACCATAACCAACATTGCATGAAAGTTTCATCAAAGTCTCTTTGTGAACTTTTTAAGTTCAAACAAGCTACCAAAAGAGCAGATGGAGCCTGGTTATAATGTTAGAAGTACACTTGGCCAGAACTGTAGGTATAATTAAATAATAATTTCAGTTATTTCTATGTATTGGATATTGGAAAAAAATGCATTATCCCCCATTTTATACCAGTAGGTGTATAACAGCATCCAACTTTATTGAAACAAGGTAATAAAAGTGCGTCTCACACCAGATTTTTTTTAGCAGATAATCTTGAAGTGTTGCCTCAGCATTCTTAAACATAGTGCAAGTGTGTTTTTTCTGTAGGTAGGTCATGTGTGTTTGACCTTGACCTTGCTCTCCTGCTGTTGAGTGGTGAGAGTCATCCATACTCACTAACCTCCCTGTTATTTGTTTTATAGGTTGAAAAACTGCAGCATAAACCTAGATTACATTAGTTTTAGCAAGCACTATAGCAGTAACAATGCCCCTTATTGTCTCCTGTGTCTTGTTTCATACTCTGTCTTAGTACAGATGTGGCTCAGAAGAAATTTTCTTTTTGCTGATTTTAAACAAATACCTTCAAAGCAGTGTTGGTGTCTGAAAGGTTCATAAATAAAAACTTTTAAGAGTAATAGGAGCAATTATAAAGCATTGTCTTGTTGCAGGCCATGTGATCATGCCACTCTGGCCACTTTTGCTTGCTGTGTCTGATTCTTTGGCTGGAAGGCAATACCAGACAGGTCACCAAGTGGAGGGAAAGGTCAGAATCAGTTGACATTTAATGAATGGTCCAGAAATGAAGCACTGAACTCAGTGATGAGGCTCAGTCTGTTGTTGTTGAACACGTCCTCTCTGGATGCTGGAGTCCAACCCC
The DNA here is from genome assembly GCA_036419115.1 of Scarus forsteni. Classification (NCBI taxonomy): domain Eukaryota; kingdom Metazoa; phylum Chordata; class Actinopteri; order Labriformes; family Labridae; genus Scarus; species Scarus forsteni. The sequence goes on along the minus strand of JAZDUH010000152.1, from coordinate 42,501,942 downwards.
CACCCCCACGCTCCAGTGGCCATGGCCACTGCTCAAAGTCTCTAAACCAAATGTATCTCATGAAGAATTACCAAAACGCTGCTCTTTGAAAAATCAGAGGATGTTTCCGTCATCTTGCAGAGTGAAGTTTTTCCAATTTGTCTGTACGGTTAAGTTATGGTAATTTTCCTCTGCACTCTACAGAGAAGTCCCTGCACTGTCTCCTGGGAGCCAGCTCTATTGTGGCTCTGCCCCGTCATTGACTCACCTGGCTGAAATAATCGAGGGCCCCTCTGTCACTGCTTCTGAATTGAATGCAGCAGAGCAGAGCAAATGGTGGAAGAAATTCCCATCAGGCCATGAATGGAAATCCTTTTTCTGTTACAGATTATTAGCATAAGAAAAAGTACAATCATTCACGTCCAGTCAAGTGCAAATAAAGCTTTATCAGCAAATGAATCAATACATTTGTACTGTCTTACTTATGAAGGGTGCTACATTAATGGCATTTCAGGATAATTGGCATGGCTCCCTAGATTCCCATTAATATGATTACTGCAGCTCTACGTGAATGGCTCTTTAATTTCTCTGCTTTACTCTGTCATCAAGCAAGTAACAAAGCTCACTCTACATACATTTTTGAGCTTATGAGACAATAGTAAAGCCCACAAAACATTCAAATTGTATATTATGTTGCTGCATTTTTGGACATTTGGGTCGCCCTTGGAGCTGAATTGCCTTGTCCGGTCCTTTCACTTTATGGTGTATTTAACTGCCTTGATGGATTCATCCAATGCTCCCCATCGTCTTAACATTACATGAGCTGTGTGAACACTCAGAAGTGCTAACTGACTTGCATTTAACCCACCATCAGCTGCTTTTCACCAAGCTTTTAATTACCAGTCCAGCTCTTTCACTGCTACACGTGGCTGTAGAAAGCGTCAAAGCTTCAAATCCTGCCACCATGCCCTCCTGTTCAGATGGAAGAACAGAAATGCTGTCCCAGCAGTTCTCTTCTCAAATACCCCAGAGTGTATCAATCATTTCTGCAGACATCAAAGATGGCAGTATGCGTCGGCAAAGGAACAAATCTCAGCACAGTCTCATGTTCCCCTGAAGTGATGGGGAATGCTTTTCTGAAGGACTTCCCCCTCATGTGCTCCAGCTGAGCTGCAGCCTTTTGTAGACTGATGCCTCTGCAGCCGCTCTGCTTGTTGCCATAGTAACGCAATGCCTTTTCACCAGTTGTTTTTCCTGAAGCTCTTCCAGTGAAGCAAAAGCAATTTAGATCAATTAAGTACAATTATGAATCAATTTTTTGCAGGGTTTGTGGGATATGGTCTGTCTGGGATTTGATAAAGCATAACAGATCATAAAGACAATATGTATGTACAGCATAAAGTAGAGTGGATAGTCATGAAATAAAGACCCATATGTGGTTTGCAACTAACCTGAGTTGTGTGAGGGTCCTCATATTTAGGACTCTTATGTGGCTGAGTCTGCCAGTTTATGAAACCAGCCAAATAATAGAAACACATTAAATATAGCTAAACGCAAAAAATACCCTCATTAAACCCCATTTTTAAAAATGGATTTTCTAGAGTGAAATATCCATAGTGACTAAATAATAATACTTAAATACTTGACTGACTATCTATCTATCTATCTATCTATCTATCTATCTATCTATCTATCTATCTATCTATCCATCCATCCATCCATCCATCCATCCATCCATCCATCCATCCATCCATCCATCCATCCATCCATCCATCCATCCATCCATCCATCCATCCATCCATCCATCCATCCATCCATCCGTCTGTCTGAAATTTGAAGAGTGATGACATATCATCTGACGCCCATACCAGAGTCTGCAGGTGGCTTCTGGAGTGATGGAGTGCTGAAAGCAAGAGTGTAGTACTGATGTGGGACAGTGCTGGCAAGGTTAGAGCAGAGGGAGAGAGCGGATATCAATCAATCGTAGATACTATGATTTAAATAGTTTGTTGTTTTCACAGTTGTATAATTTTGATTTTCTAACAGTCTCAGTCTTTGTCCGTTTCTGTGAAAATGTCCACTATATATGTGTACATACATTAATCCTATAATTTTCCATCTAAAAGACATTTTGTATTCCTCTGTTCATTGGATATCAAATCTTGTATTCTTGCCTGTTCTGACTATCTCAGTATGCCTTCAATAGTTTTTTCAATGTCCTGGAGATGTATTTTCTTTCATATAAAATTGTGAGTGACCCTGTAATTCCCAGCCTTATTCAATACTGCAGAAAGCAGTGGCCAGCTGTAGTCAGGGAAAGTTTATTTACCATATTTCCCGCACTATAAGGCGCATCGGATTATAAGGCGAACCTCCAATGAATAGCCTATTTTAAAACTGTTTTCATATATGGGGCGCACTGCATTATAAGGCGCATAGAATAGAAGCTACTGTAGTGGCTGGTGTTACGTTATACATCCACTAGATGGAGCTGCGCTAAAGGGAATGTCAACAAATCAAAATAAGCAAACAAAATAAGTTAGTCAGTCAAACTTTATTGATAGAATACAAATCAGCATTCTGACAACTCCGTTCACTCCCAAAACAAGTTAGTGCATTCACAATATGGTACCGTATGTACCGGTAACTCTTATTTGCGCCGCCCTCGTTGAAAACAATGTATTTCCAACTCCATTTGTCACAGTTCAAAGCTACATGAACAGCCGCGCCTCCTTGTTCTTTTGCAGCAGGGTTCATAAACACGCCTCTGGCACACATGAACAGCTGTTTTTTTCCCGAGGTAACGTCAGTGATGTAGTATTTACCCTGATACGGTTGCTATAATTATCCAGTATTGATCCATATATAAGGCACATCGGATTATAAGGCGCACTGTCAGTTTTTGAGAAAATTAAAGGCTTTTAGATGCGCTCTATTGTGCGGAAAAAACGGTAAACAAAAAAGCACTTTACCCATGGAAAGAACACATTTTAATACACTTCTTGAAGGAATGTATATTGTTCTTTAAACCTGATACGCTTCCTAGCCATACTGTATAGGTCTGAATCTGCCTGTGATTATCCCATTGTTTCCATCCTCCTCCTGCCAGATAGCTGCATTGTTCCAGAGCCTCCACTCACCGATGTTCTTATTTTGGCTGACAGACTTAAGAAACCGAAAAAAAATCCCCCCCCCCGGCCCTGATACCCTGATCCTGTTTCTATTGATCCAGAAGGAGGTGTGAGCTCACTCGGCTCAGACAGCTCCTGTGGTTGTTGATGGCTGTCTGCAGCAGGAAGGGACATCCTCCCCTGGCTGCCCTTGACCTTGCAGAGGTGGAGAGAGATACGTATATCTTCCTTAGATAGGGTTAGACACTGTGAAATGGGCTGCAGATGGACTCTGATGGGCTGAATGTTTCTCACTTTGCAGATGGCTGAGCATGGACACTTTGAAAACCTTCCTAGTGCTTGTACTTCCATCATTTTATTATATCACATACAGCAGAGAAAACTGGAAACACAGCATTTTTTAAACAATGACTTGATTTGTTGTTCATTTGGCTGTCATTAAAGTTAGTGTGGTTTGAATGGTAGCAAACAGCAGCTGTATAACATAAGATCAAGGCCTGGGCAATATGCCTTTTTTTTTTTTCTGCTAAGTGCTATATTGTTACAGGGCTGCTTAATTATGGCAGAAATCCTAATCAAGATTAGTATCATAGATATTGAGGTCTAGATTATGAAATGTGATTACTCACAGACTTTTAAACACACACCAATGCTTTATTTTTTTACAGAAATGCATTTAACACTGACATTTTTAAAATTGAAGAGCAGGTAATTTGTTAAAGTATACATGTTGAAAAAAACTCAAAATAATGCTTATAAATGTAATGGAAAAAGAAAACAAATCAACATCTCATGTGGCACAAAAATTAGTGAATCTCTATAACTCAACTTTCATACCTGTGGAAAGCAATGATTAAGATCCAGAGTTAAATCTGATTGATGTACAGCTCTAATTTGTAACCTAGTATTCTTTGCTCTATATACAGATAGTTGTCTCTTGATGTGCATAATATGGGATTTTTGCCAAAATTGAATATGCTGCTATTTCTAAGCGAATTGTTGCTCATACATATATTTTTGTCAACAGCACAAATCCTTCACTTTCCTAAAATTGACCTCCTCTTTCATGGTTATAGACCATTTGTGTTAGAAACTCATGTGAAGGTAAAACCCAACACCTTATTTTTTTAATAAATTGTAATTTTGATTTATAAAAGTGCAAACTTATTGATGATGACGTAAACCACTATGGCACATTTGTGTATTCTGCTAATGACACAGCCAAAGCAATTTTTATGGCCTGCCAAAGTATTTTTTGTTTTTTATCAGACAGAATTGTTCATATCTGCCCAATAATATTTTGTTTTATGCAGTTATCTACTGATACCAATACAGCTCTGATGATATCATACTCATGTACTTTGCGTGATATCAGAATCATAAACTTTGATAAGATGCTAGCAAAAATCAAACACCATAAAACATCTTGATTCCAAGGCTAAAAAACCCACCTCAGCTTGGGTTGACTACACTTCCAAGAGAGAGGATTGTCTTTTATCTGGAAGGTTGAAGGTTCGATTCACAGCTCTTGTGGTCACTCATTGATGTGTCCTTGGGCAAGATGCTTGACCCCAATTTTCTTCCACTGCTGCATGAGTGGTACATTTATTTGGATTTATCCGAATAGCTGCATAGCAATGAACACTATTCATAGCAGCCTCTTTTTGTCAAATATGGATGTGATAAGTGTATGCAACCTTACACTGTAAAGTACTTTGGGCTATATGACTAAAGAAGAGTTATATTAGCAGAACTCCATGCATTGTATACACCAAATATTGGTATATTGTATTTTTACTTAATAACAATGGAGAACACACTTTAACATTGTACCAAAACATGGGCAACATTTCTGAGTACTATAATGTCTGCAAGAGTTCCTTCACTATTAAATGCCATGTGCTTCAACATGATAGAATCGTCATTATGTTAGTGACGATTTAAATCATTGATAACAAAAAGTACAGAAATATAATGATCTCAAGTCATATTTTTAACCAAAAGAAAATGTACATGTATTTACGGAACAAGTATGTTGACAATGTTTTGAAAAGCAGCTAACACTAACTGCACTAATCAGACAGTGCACTAATTTGCCTGCAGTTTTTGATTGTTGACAATTGTGTGTTGCCTAAAATTGTGTTTCCAAGAGTTTCTTTTTTAATTTTTGTGGTATCAAACTAAACTCAAAACACAGTGGGATTGTCATATTCCATATCTCCTCTTTGTTAGATCTCTTTTGGAAAACTTCAAGCTGAAACAGTTAATCCGGTCAGAACAAGATTGAGCTCAGCTATTTTATTTCAAGAGATAGCAGCTGTTACTATGAAAAACAGAGGGCTGCTTCATTATGGCAAAAATCTTTATCATGATTATTTTGATAGATATTAAGATCAGTATTATCAAACATTATTACTAAATTGATTACATGCATCACACGCAGTATTTGATCTTGAATGTTCTAAAAACTTATACTTTAAGAAATAAAAGAAAATATATGTGAAAGTACAAATACCTAGCAACAATGAAAAATGAGACAAACAACTGTTACGTGGCATGTGTAATCTTTCTATCTGGATTATTCTTTTTGCATGATTTGGGGAGGTAATAGTTATAACTAAAACAAACATGGTGTAATTGTGTAGAAAGTAAGATGTTTGACAGAACATTTGTTCAGCCACCTTCTGTTTTTTTTTTTTTTTTTTAAAGTTCTGCCTTTCTCAAACAACGTCTGTGGCGTAATGCACAGATGGATGTGAAATAAATCCCATAAGTATGTGAAACAGTCCATCTGTTGTGCCAGGTTAGTATCAAATATGAAGATATTTTATATAATTTTTCTGATGATAATAAATGTAATTACTCATCCAGATGAAGTATTTCAAATCTTGTGATCAATAAGCATATGATTGTAGTTGATACTATAAACCATCTCTTTAATAACCATCAGGCTTTACATATTAGGTTTTTAATTCAGATTAACTGCATGAATATCAATCATATAGCCTTATTATTTTATATTTGAGAATATATCCAGTTATCTTACATAGTGATTTAATTTCCCAATGTATTTGTAGTTTGATTCTATTAAAACATAAAATAGTTCTCTTTGTAATAGAGCTGCTTCTGTCTAGAAAGAGATATTTGATGTGAATCATCATCATCATTTGTCCTCATGACTTCGACCCCAAGAGCAGAGACACTGACTTGGCCAAGGTTCCATCCATGTCAGGATGTTGTTTTGTTTTCTTCCAGGCAAACAGCCTTTAAAGCTGGGTACTTCTCACAAAGCCAATGCAAGCTATGCCTGTAAAGGCTTTTTAAAAAATCTAAAAAAAAAAAACAACAAAAAAGCATAATTGTACATTAAAGTAAATTATGTTTTCCGCTTGGCACGCATCATAGTATTTTACTAAAATAGAAATTTGTTTTTTTTTTTGCCACTTTCATGCATCAAAAAATGCATTATAGCTCCAAGAAAAAAAATGCTTTCCTCTAATTTACTGTTACACTTGTTTACAATATTTAAAATGTATGTATATGTAGCATTTTTTTATTTTTGGTTGGAAATGATAAGAGCTAAAACTTGTATTTAGAAACATAATGCAAAACACTTGAGTCAGAGTATGGAAGTGTCATTATAATAACATTTAACATTATTTTTTTGACCCATAATACCTTGCAGAGACGAGGAGAATGGGCACTTGATAGGATTGTGTCTGAAATTTAGATTTTTTAACTTACAAAGTTATCCTGACACATACCCATTTCCACCCCTTTGGTAATCATTACTGTACATTATGTTATGGTTTTTATAAATGTTTGATAAGATGAATCGTTTTAAAAATGGTATGAAGGAGCTTTGCCGTTTGCGTGACAATTTTTAGCTTTTAGCCACGTGATGCACAAGCCTGTTTCAGTACTGACAGGTAATACTAAAGTCATGATCATGAACACTTTCTTTCCTTACAGTCATATTCATCACATTAAAAATGTGTTCAACGTGTCATTTTTGCTTAACTGGTCCATTTGGGGCTGGCTGCAGAAAAAGAAAATCTTAATGATTGAATGCTGGGCAAAAAGTTTTGTCCCTGAAGACGCATCTTTACAGCCTGTTTCAAAAAATGTTTTCAGTCAAAAACTATAACACGTCTAGGATTTATGGAGGATTTCTGGTTCTGGAAATGTGGCGTTGCTGTTGGTCAAGCACTCTCAACAGCTTTTCTGTTTGCGAGCTAAGGAGCTAAGGCTTAATTGAGATAGCATGTGAAGTACTGCAGCTTCCATTCGAAGGCATCAGCAGTGCCCCCAGGGCTGCTAGGACATGGCTTCGTCCAGGTCTCTTTAAGTCTGTTTTCTGCATCAAAAGCACAGCAAAATGAAGAAGGTATTGCTTTGTCCGGAGCTGCAGTACAGAGAAAACTTTTACAATTCTTAACTGCCAGAGTAGTGTCAGATAGAAGGAAGAGGGGGTAAGCCTAAGTGAATATACACAGTATAACACAGCCAACAATGCCACACCATTATAAAATAATTGAAACTGTTGAACCTTTCCATCGTAATTTAAAAAAAAAAAGTATTTTCATATGAAAGTATTTAAGCATTTTGGGGAAAGGAAAACAGATTTTATACATGGTGGTTAACAATTTAGTAGGACTGCAGAATATTATTGGTGTGATATCAGTATCGTCCAATATCAGCCTTAAGAGTTAAGTACTGGTATTTACATTTTTGCAGATATTTACAGCCAATATATCGGCCACACATATTGGCCATATATATCGGCTGGAATATCTGCAAGTTACACAAATGTTCAATATTGATGCACCTTCTCATCATGGATGGGTACATTTAAAGACCAAGGGTTTCATCTTTGCAAGAGTTAAATTGTTCCTCTCAAAAACATACTGTAACACTGAAAGAAACAAGTCCATTTTTGTTTAAGCTAGAGCTCGTGTTGTCTACCAGAAATAGAGATATTTGTGATTATGATTTGAAAAATATCAGCATATCGGATATTCGAAAAAATTCAACATTGTGCATCTCTACAAGTTAGTAAATGTGTTTCTAGTGTGCCGCAGAGAAAGTACAGATCAGCTAAGGTGTAATCTTAATAAAAGCTTGCACTGAAGGAGCCCCAGTAAAACATCTAATGAGTCATTCTAATAAATCAGTATGTATTTGTCAATCCATACTGTTAATACAAGGAGATGTTCACTTCTCATGTTTTTTTTAATCAAGGATGGGTCATAAAGTAAATTTTCACTGTCAAAACAGTAACAACTTCTCTCTTCTTTTGGTCTACAATCCAGGATGGGTGAGGTTCACCACTTTGTAAACAACAATGTGAAAAAATAATTCATCAGTTTAAGAACAACATGCACAAATGCAAGGAATTTAGGAATTTAATCATCTACAGTCCATAAACTCACCAAAATATAAAGAAAATCCAGAGAAATTTCTGTGCAGAAGTGGAAAAGCTAAAACCAGCATTGGATGCCTGCAACATTCAATCCCTTGGCTAGCACTGTATTAAACAGCAGCATCATTCTGTAAACAATATTGCCACATGGACTTCGGAAAACTTGAAAAAAGTAACTGTCAGTTAACAGTTTGTCGCCACATCTGTAAGTGCAAGTTAAAACTCTACAATGCAAAGCAAAAGCCATTTATCAACAACATCTTCTGAGTTGATCTGAGATGGACTGATGATAAACTGAAAAGTGGGTCGTGGTCTGTCGAGTCTAGATTTCAAATTGTTTTTGGAAATCGTGGATGTTTAGTCCTCTGGGCTAAGACGGTCCGATACTGACACATAATCGTCTAGCTCCAGCCAAGGAGCTAACCTCTAGAAAATCTGTGTCGGCCTACATTTTTCTCTAATTTTTGCTCAGCCTGATGGTGCACTCTATTAGTCATTTTTTAAGTTCAGCTTCGACTGTCACATGTCGATGTGTTCTTGGGCACACTAACTTAATACAAAATGCTGCAGACAGACTAATCACCTTAACTCTTCTAGGTTTTGTTGTCTGTGTTATCTTATTGTATCAATGTTGTGATTATTTTCAGCTTACTGAACACAGAAAACAGGTCATGAATTTAAAATAGATTTTCTAGAAGATGACTAAATAGCAGTGTTATGTTTTTCTTAACCATATATCTCTGAAACAACTGGACACAGAGTCATTTCTGGGGTCTTTTCTGTGAATTTGTGCCGTCATCCCTTCAGATTCACCTTCCCCAGCATTGTCAGTCAGTGTTTTGTGCTCCCATGATAATGAACTGTTGTGGTTCTTGGCTGACCAGACGAGGGATTGTTTGTGTGTTTATTCAGGCATTTCAGACCCTGGGCTGTAATAGACGCTGTGTAAATAAAGACAGTCTCTTTGAAATAGAGGAGCAGCATAATGGTGACCACAGATACAGAGTCTCAAAGGCCCAGTCTGAATGACTCCTATTGTTCGATCAAAATCAGAGTAAATAGGAGAGGAGTGTGGAAACCTGATTAGGATTTTTATGGGTTTTTTATCAACACTCTGAAAGCTGTTGTGTACTCACAGCTTTTTCTAGTCTTGTGAAATTATTTCTGTGTTCACTTTGTGTTGATATTGGCCATCTGTTAAAGGGATTCAATGTAAGAACTGCCATTTTGTTTGGAGCATGATTGAATTTATTCTGGGGTAAAACAAAATAAACACTTAGAGAAGGAGACTTTGAAGTCTCGCTATCATCTGCTCAGTCTCTGCTTCAGCAGCCTCTCTGACCTTGTTTAGTATTTCTAACTGCGGACCAATTTACCTGTTTTTCAGTAAGGTTTGTTCAGCATGTGTTGTCATGGTTATCCAGACTGTCCTCACAGATGCATGTTGAGTGGTTTGGGTTGTTTTTATGAGTAGAGGCTGGTTTTTGTCTTGTGTTGCCTTGAAAAGTTACAGACAAGGTTGTTTTAGGAATCTCTGTTATTGTTTGAAATAATGTCTCTGAACTCTGTCAAGTGTTGTATGAGTTATCTGCATAAGTGAACATGTTTACATGGAGACATGTAATCAGAATAAATGATTGATCAGAATAAAAACAGATTTAATACACATGAAAATCTGAGGATTCTGATCAGAAAGAGCTCTTTCAGCTTTGTTCTGACTGAGAGGGGTGGTCTGTGCTGATCATTATTCTGAAGGGCATTCATGTAAACGTTTTATGATAAACTGGATGCTACACTTGAGAATATCTGTGCTACTCATCAATCACATTTACGTAATGCACTGCTGACGAGCACTGAACCCTGGACCGTTGATACTTCTGAGTCCTTGGACATTGAGGGAAGCTGAAATTGATTTTTTTGTAAAATAATCACAACTTGATAAAGTTCTAGGACCTCATTTAAAACATGATGATGCATCTCCAGGACCTCTCAAGAAATTTGAAATGTCTACTTACAAAAGATCTGTTTAAATGTAATGTTTTTAATCAAACTATTTTGCATGCACGTCTACCTATGACAAAAGAAAATGTTTTTTTTTGTTTTATTTATGTCTCAATATGGTGCAGTCTGTTTCAATTACCCCCAAGTTAATTCCAATACATTCCCATGTAATTCCCACGGTAAGTTTACAATTGGAATATTTCCTAAAATCCTCAACTTAACTTCCCATGGAAATGTTCTGGAAAGTTTCCAGAAAGTTACTGGAAACCCTAATCACTGCTACATTAAATGTAGAGGTATTTTATAGTATCAATCAAAACTAAGCTTGGTCAGCTCTTTAAATTCCAGCAGAAACTTAGCTCTTGAAACTAATAACTCACTTTTGAAACATTTTATTTTAAGAAACCAAGATCATATATCCATCCATTACCTACATTGTTAATCCCATGTTGGGTTTTGGTTGACGGAAGCCCATCCCAGCAGTCAAAGGGCAAGAGGCAGGTACACCCTGGTGCCTGATAACCAGCAAATCACAGGGCTGTTATATAAAGACAAACAACCATTTACACATATTCACAACTGCAGGTACTTCAGTGTCACCATTAAGCCTGAACTGAGCCATGGCAGCTGCAATCAAGCAGGTGTTGCCTGCATTTCAGGTTATCAAACCGCCAACAGCTGCTTTTAGTACAAGAACATCATGTGTCTTAACAGCCAATCAGAGGAGAGATGTGTGAATCTGTTCAATCTACCAAATGTTCATCAATAGCTGTTGATAGCTCACCTGTCACCCAGAAGTGCATAGTATCATCAGTTGTTCCCCTAGTTTAATGTTATTTTAATTCAATTTAATTTAATTTATTTGATTAGGTCAGTGCACATCAATCAACAATGTCATACATAATACACGTCATTGTTAATATACCAGAATGCACAATACCTAATGATCTCTGATCTGTTACATGAATTTGCACCTCTAATATACATCACCTTTTGTCCAGTGAAAAACAGTGTTTGAATTTGGTGTTCGCTGTAATGATTAGAGGCAACACAAATTGCTTTATTGAAAAACATCTACTCCCAGAGTAACCTGAAGAAATTTATTAATTAATGCTAGCTGTTAAGGTACTACGAGAAATGAGAAATGAAAGCATGAAATGTGCTCAGGAGGCATGATATTATTGGCATACTATCAGTTTTGTCAGATGTCTCCCAAAAATGCTGACTATATAGGTAGGGTTGCACAATTCCATGAATTTTAAAAGTTGGAAGCATTTCATGGGAATTAATTGGAATTTATGGGACTAAACGGATGGAATTTACTAGAACTGAAGGCTGGCCTTTGATCGGGATTTTAAGCAAAGTTGTGGAAACTTATTTTATTATAAAACTTTACTAAAGCAATCCGATGTCATGCAAGGACACTTGAGAATATCTATGATATTTCTCAATGCAATGCTCAGAGTAACTGCTTACTGCAGAGGTATTTAGGCCACGCCCCCGACATGCACTCCTCCATAACGCACAGATGACTGTAAACCTTGAACGGCTGAGGTCGCACATTTGAAGCCAAGGATAAAGCATAAAGTGAAACTGAAGCTGATTGTTCAGTAAAGTAATTAAAACCTGATGAAGTTTTAAATCTGCTGAAATTTAATATTTTAGATTATATTATTTTTGAATTAACTTGAATTTCAATTATTTCCTGTTAAATGCATTGAATTCTCATAATTTCCATGAAAACTTTTCAGTATGTAATATTTGAAAATTTCCCCAGCTAACCTTCCAAGGAAAAATTCCAGAAATTTTCCAGAAAGTGTTCTACCCCTTTGCAACGTACACAAACATTTTTGAAAATTATTTGCACCTGATCTTTTACAGGTTAAAATTTGCCCCAAAAAATTGAAGTATAGTAGAATATCGTACATCAACAAAAATCCAAAAGGTTTAAAGCTGACTTTATTATGTATATATTGGTTGCTTTCAACCTTTACCTTTAAAGCCTTAAAATACACATTTTTACCTCCGCCAAGGAGGTTATGTTTTTGGGAGAGTTTGTTTGTCCGTCCGTCCGTCTGTGAACAAAATGACTCAAAAAGTAATGGATGGATTTTGATGAAATTTTCAGGAAATGTTCCACATGGGAAAAGGAAGAATTGATTTGATTTTGGTGTTGATCCGAATCAGCATCTGGCTGCCATGACGAAAAATGTGATTTCTGTGAATAACTACTGAACTAAAATAGATATCATTATGAATCCACTTGCTAATGGTATGTTTTAATGGTCAAGGAATCTAAATATTTCGATGAAATAAAGGTAGGACTAATATTTATGGTGAAAATCACAATATGGGTGAGGACTGTGGCGCTGGCGGAGGTCTGCGCTCTCCGAGTGCTTTTCAAGTTAGCCTTAAAATTGTATTTTTTTGGAGCTGAAATGTTTATTTCACTTTCTACTGAAATGCAAAAAAAACATAATATCCCTAAATTTTAACATGTATATGTTTGTATCCCATTTGATTCATAAGACTTTTTTTGGCAACTGATAATCCATTTGAGGACCTTTTTATTGTATATCTGGTTGTATTCAGATGTTTTTTTTTGTAATTTGTTGATTATATTGATTAGATATCATGAATTTATGTATCAAACAGAATTTAAGGTGTTAACTGCAAGAAAGACAAACAGTTTTTTTTTCCTTCTTGCTGTATTCTCTTCATGAGCCAGTAAAACATCTTTAACCTTCCCCTCACCTCTCTGTATTCCCCCTCGCTCTCCTCTGTCCTCCTCGCACTGTAATGCCACTAAACGGCTGAAATTTTCCCCCTCAGCAGAGCCATTGATTTGTAATCTCACTGGCCATTAAATGTCATAGCTCCCGTGCCATCACTCACCCGGTTATTCCCCATCTTGTCAAAGGGAGGCCGTCCTTACAGTGTGGATCGATACAGCTCATATGCCATTAGTTAGGCATGTTCAGCCCCTACCTCATTTAGAAAAAGGGCCTTTCAAGTTAAATTAGCGACTTGTTCAGGAGCAAGACGCTGCGGTGACATTGATCGAACAGCAGAGGGCAGTCCGTTTATTGTTTTCAGGGATGAGAGACGCATGACTGTTGCTGCACGTGTGGGTATCAAATGCAGGAGGAATGTCAGTCAGAGCTGAAACAGAGGCTGATAATATTTCACGTTAATTTACAGCGGACATATTGTTCGAACAGCTGCTGTCTGCATGTGTAAAATGTGTTAGAATGATATGAATAAGAGGGCTGGATGTGAGAAATTAATTGCTCTGCGGTGACTCAGAGAAGTGTGCTTCTTTGCTTGGACACTAGGGGGCAGTTTTGTCTTTACAAACACTTCTATTGTGTACGTGTCCCCCCCCCCCCCCCCAACAAGCAGGAATCCCATGACGGAAAAACTGAGATAAGAGAAGGATCGGGAACCCAGAAAATGACACAATATGCATGTGTTGTTTGTGTGACGAAAGGTGTGTGTTTAAGCATATGGCAAGAGAGGAGAAAGTGTGTGTGTGTAGGCTCGGTGTGTGAAGATGAGATATGAGAAGGAAGAGGTAACAGCAGAAGAGGGGGAGTAAACCTTCTAAAGCCCAGAAATCCTTGTGCCGTTATGTAACCACGTCTGCAAACGGGGGGAGGTGTATATATATGTGTGTGTACATGTGTGTTAGTGTGTGTGTGCAATGGGGGGTTGTGAATAAGTGATAGAAAGTGACAAAATCCTCCTCACATGCAGGCGGGCTGCAGGGCAGACCTCTGTGACACTAACGCAGGATGAAGGGGGGGGCTTCACCAGGAGAGAGGTGGAGAGTTGTCCTCAACCACGCAAACTCGGAGGGTGACACATTCGTCGCAGGTCCACACAGTCAGGGTCGTAGAAAACCACAATGCAGGAACATCTACACTAAGCTCTTAAATTCCAACCACTGATATGAACGCATCAATCCAGCATGTCAGGATAGTTTATGACATCATATAAGACAGAGTCATAATGTGTTTGTGAAGATCATTTACAAATGTGAAGCAGGTCAAACAAGGGTTAATTTTGCCCATTATTGTTGCCTTACGTACAAAGGCCCGTGGGTTGGACCTGGACTGTCCCAGTGTTTTAGCCAGATGGTGTTTAGGTCCTTAGAAACAAGTGAATGTAAACATTAAAGATACAGCTGCTGATATCTGTAAATTGTCGATTGAAGATGTCGCCTATCTGACCTTGATTTAAGGTGGTCTATTTTTCAGGTGGATGGACTCTGATCTGACTTTTCCTAATAACCAGAATGCTGCCTTACTTAAGAAAACCAGAAAGCACTCAAATGGCACAAACCTCCGCCAATGTTGCTCACATATCGCTGTTACATCTATAAGCAACAGTTCTATGATAAAGCTACCATCATAATATGATTCACAGATCCTGAAAACCCACACAGAGCACCCAGTATCACGTTGGTATCATTATCAGTTAGACAGTTATAGAGCAAAAAATGATTATTTGCTAATGGTGGTTATGGATCCCCACCAAAAACTAATATTTTTTTAAGTTGGGCCATCACCAACATCTCCTGAAAATCTGTCCAGTAGTTTTTGTGTAATGTTACCCACAGACAGACAGATGTACTGGCACAAACATAAGCTCATTGTCTGTGGTCACTAGTGTAGGCAGCTTGGTCATGCAGCAGGTTTTGCCTCACAGCAAAAAGGTTACTGGTTCACGCTCTTGTTGTTCAGGGCCTTTTTTATTCAGTTTGCATGGTCTCCTTGTGCATGCATGGGTCCTGGCTCCAACAACATGCTTGTTAGGTTAAGTGGTGACCCTAAATTGCCCCTAGCGGTAGGTAATTGTGTGAGTGGTTGTTTGTCTCTCCATGTGGCCCTGGATTGGCTGGCAACTGATCCAGGCTGTACCTTTACTCATGCTTCATGTCATCTGGGATAGGCTCCACCAAAAGGGATAAACTGTGTGGGTAAGGGATGGATGGATTGTTGTAGTATTAAACAACCACCATATAAACTGTGGAGTCTGAGCCAAGCAGCAACATCAAAACTGAATTGTGTAACACAGGGTTGGCCACTGGAGCCACATGTGTCCCCCTCCATCCCCAGTGGAGCCCTAATATCAAGTGCAAATTTTTCAAGTCCAGCCAAATTGTGAACATGAATGGCATGTGCCAATATCTGCCATATTCGAGTCCAATCTGTTTCTATAAGACTGAATGCTTTAAAACATGAATATTTTTGACATTAGCATAATAATCTTTGTGATCCGGTAGCCCATATGGCATATAGAGTTTTACTCACTGTTTCCTGCAGTAAAAGGTATGTAATAAAGCTTTAAATCTGTGCTCAGCCCATTTTGAAAAGTATTTTTATTAGCTTTGACTTTTAAAACATAAATATTAGTATCTTTAGTCCATATGATGACAATCTATGTGGAGTAAAGATGGGAATCAAAATAACACTTCCACTACAGAATCAATATCAACTCCCTCAGTGTATCGATACCATTAGTCTTTTTGCTTCTCTCATCAGTTCCTTCCACTTTTTTTCTGGATCCCTTGTAAATCAAGGACTTCATACTTCCTATAGATGCAGTCATTGACAAAGAAGTAAAAAATCATGTCACACAGGAGACAGAAGTTGTAGCTTTTTTTTTTTTTTTTTAAATGTATTTTTGGGCATTTTTTGCCTTTATTGATAGGAGAGAGACAGTGGATAGGCTTGTGAAAGGGGGAAAGAGAGTAGGGGGAGACACTCTGCGAACTGGTCACAGGCGGGATTTGAACCTGGACCGGCAGAAGCAAGTGTATGGGGTGCCTGGTTGCTAACCACTCCGCCAAACCAGCACCCCAAGTTGTAGCTTATTATAGCTGTATTATGGCTGTAGGTGATTATGACTTTGGAGATCAACAAAATTAAAGACATTGTTGTCCCTGCAAAAAGCACACATATAGATTGATCATATCAGACTGACCTCTCCATCCATGGGTTTATTGATCTTTCAGACGTAGCAACTATCTTCACAGCCATGTAAACATGAGGTCCCTTGTGAAAATCAGATGCTACATCTCAAGGAGCTGACCTTTAATACATTTATATTCAACAAAGACATGCATGGTGATATACAAATAAGGATTAAATTATTTAAGTACTATTCAACAGAGACAAATGTGGTGAGGACAGATTTATGATCTGGGTGTCCATGGGTTTGGATTTCTCGGGATGGATGGATATGTATGTACAAATATACATAATATAAGTATTGATATATATAAGTTTATGTATAAAATAGAGAGTATGGCTTCATCCTGCTCTAGTTTAAAGTGTCATGAGACAGTTCACAACACCTGTTATGAACTGGCCCTAAACAAATACAGAATGATTGATTGACTGAATTAATATCAATAAAATCATATTAATTCCCATCCTTAGATCCAAGAACAATAATAGATTTGGTTAATAGTTGTATGTACCAGTGTCTTTTGACAGGAACATTATAAGACCATACACATACTCAGTTGAGGAATTAGTGCATCCCTCTAAATATTCATTGTTCCTCTGTGCATTTGGACTTTGTTGATATAGTATTTGAATAAGATCATAGAAAATAGGTAAATTTGTTTGATGGACATGGACAGATGTTTGTTGTCCATATGTGTTTATTTTGCAATGACTTGGTTGTTGTTGTTTGTTTTTTGAAGTAAAAGATAAAATTAAAAAAAAGACAAAAATATGCCAATACTGAGGTCACGGCTAATGTTTATTTTGTCATACTGTGCTTTTATTTTAATTATTGCATGATTATATATCAACTTAGATTTTTCCTCATGCTGTTTTATGGTAACCACGTCATGCATGTTGCATTTTTGTCTGCATAATTACTGCACCTGATACGGGTCAATTTATCATTTTGACAACTGACAGCGCATCAATAAACCAACATTTTAACAGAAAATTGGAATTGGTTATTAAAACAACTCTTTCAAAAATCCATAGGGTGATCAATTGCTTTTTTTAGTCTTCTGTGAAGGTTAACAAATTAGATTTCTGTTAGGGGCCTGTGGTTGAAGAAAACAAGCCAAATTGAACTATGATTCTTCACACTTAACGCCATCATTGATAAATTAATGAATTGATTCATCAAGACATGTTATATCTATTTGCATTGCATATACCAACAAATTCACATGAAAGAATTTGATTTGTCTTGTTCTTGTGGTCGACATTAGGAAGTATAAATATTCATGTAAATCTGTCAGGTCTTTTTTTAGCGTCTGTCCTTCCTTGTCGTCTTTCTCCGCCTCTCAGTGACTTATCATCTTGTGTTTGAATTTTGCATTGCATGTGTCACACTCGACATATCACACTTGGCGTATCACACTGTTGCAGTTAGTTTCATCATTCAGAACTTATTTATCAGTCCAGCGGGACCCGCCCTGCCTCCGCTCAACACTGTCACAGTCTGTGGGCAGCCAGATGTCTCAGGACTCCTCTGCTACGAATCAACAGCTGAGCCAGGTCAGGCACCACAGAACCACAAGCTAATGAGCGACCTAAAATACTGAGCGAGATTACTTTTTACGTCTCACTTCTTTATTTATGGCGCAACAAGTCTGGATGAATAAAGCAAACTCATTGTTTGTACTCTTTAATGGAGCAACAACTGGGAGTAGATTTGTTTAAAGTGGGGCAATGTGCACATTTGTCCAGTCAAAGGTTACAGTAATAAATCACTGTTAAGAGAATGTAGGAGCTGTATAGTTGCAGCGTCCATGTGTGTGTGCGTGTTTATGTAATTTGAGGCTTTTTGTGAGCAGTATGTGCTCCATCTACTGAGGCGATGGAGACAGGGAGCAGCGAGCCAGAGATGCAGGTCATGGATCCCCATGGGGCAGGGCTGGTATTCAGGAATTACACCGGTCCTTCCTGTCCCTGTGGACCGCTGCTCGCTCTGTCTCTCTTTCCTATTTTCTCTGGCTGGAAGCAAATTTTAAGTCTGGACTCGGGGCACAGTTTGTGTTTTAGAAAGGTGAACCCTAAAAGGAGATATATGCTGTCCGAGCTCTCCCACCAGCTATAAGTGAATTTTAATTATGTGCTCTTGATTTGCATTACGTGTTGTGAATTTTGATCATGTCTTTTTGGCCGGCGGTCTGGTTATCAGACTAGATGCACGCAGGAGGGATGAGGGATGAGTCTTGGCCCTGTATAGGCTGCCAGCCTCACTGGAGTTGTTCCACAGCCTAGCTCTCTCCACAGTCCAGAGATTCTGTCAGCTCGCTGCGCTCGGCTGGGGGTACAACCTCTCCATCAACATTACCAAGCACGCCACAGCTGTGCTGCAATGTCAAGAGGGTGACTGCAGAGGAGATGGGGTCAGATGGGATTTCCAGATTCAATAGGAGGAAATTTTAGCAGCAGTATCTTTGGGTTTCTCTTTTTTGGATACTCACGTTTCATCATTACCTTATTTTAATGTGAAAACAATCAAAAGATTGACAGATTGTCTGCAAATATACTTTGCAATTCCCTTCTGCAGTCACTGGATGTGATCTAACTTCATAGCAGGAGCTCAGAATTTCATAGATCCTGCTTGAATTATAATAGTGTCAAGATTTTTTGTACAACTAGCACAGATTGTATGAGGCGTTCAGCCAGAGTTGGACTAGAAGATACTTCAGTCTTCCATGTTGAATGAAATTATGATTTTTTTTGTTTTAAATCCTATTTTAATAGATTGTTTGTGGGGCTTTTAGTACTCTACTATAGAATCTAGAAGAGTTGATCATGTAGAAAATCAGGATGTAAGTGTAAAGAGCTTCATTCCTTTTCATCAGTTGCATCTATTTTTTATGTTACCTTTGTTTTACATCTGTTTCTTACACTAAGTGTCACTCTGAAAGCAAAGTATATTGTTGTACAGTGAAAAATTTTGCACTTCAATAAACATTGGTATTGGTTACGGTATTTTGTAACAGTGATAATGACTTCAGTTCAGAAATATTGGCAAATCAGATGTCGTCATAAATCCAATATTGTGCATCCAAAGTTTAAATACTGATTGGATTGGATATTTTACTTTTAAATGCTATTATCTATTCATTCTATCAGTTTAATCTTTATTCATTCTTGTGGGTTTTCTGTGGGAAAAATCTGGACAAACAAAGACATACATGTGGCACTCCTGTAAGATTAGGTTGCATGTTTCTGGAGTCTCTACTCTTGCTTGAAATCACACAGACATTGATGATTTTAACATCATTTTGTGTGAATTGAGCCACAATCAAGACAATCATATTCATGAACCTTTGCATTACACACATCAACAACGGCAACGCTGTCACACTTTGGTGCAGTGAGATAAAGCTGACACTGGTATAAGCCATCTTTAGTCCATCTCGGAACAGCACATACAAAGTAACTAGAAATGGGCAGAACCTTTTACAAGCATTTTGAACAAGCACAGCAGGTTATTGGACGATCATTCAGTTTGATTATGAGCCAGTCAGATTATGTAGAAGGTGGGTGCTACTCATGGGCGTAGCGGACGGGGGGTACACGTGGGACATGCACCCCGCACTTTCTGTCCCAACTCCTTCTGCCCCCCGCACTTTTTTCGCCTGTAATTCCGAGTTTGATAACGTTAAATTCATTTTAACAAGATGGTGCTTATATTTCCGAGTTGCCATGAACGCACCATGGAGTGTACGTTACAGCGCTGCATGTCTTTCAATGAGAAGCAAGCACGGACAGTGAGACAGGCAATCTGACCAGATGCCACGGGGAAGATTCGAGCTAGATGAACAAAGTAATGTTATAGGCCCACTGAAGTCCACGTAGCTATTATGGTGTGTTCTTCCCAGATTTCTTGCTTCATATCTTCTACCTGCATGAAAAGATCAAGCCCAAAACAGCACAAAAGCTGTTTTTCACAGACTTTTAATAGTATTTTGGAGTTTGTTTTCTTTCCTGAAACAAATTAAAAATTTCAATGACTCATCCTACGCTGGGAGGCACTATGAACTACTTCACATTACCAAGCAGCAGATAGAAAGGCTAACAAACGACAGCTTTTGACGACAACTGACATTTTGTGTGTTTAGTTTTACAGTGTTTCTGATCTTCAAACAGAGTTTTCTTCGGAAACTGTTATCCATCTGCTAAACTAAGGTAGATGGGGTAAAAAAATCAAAGTAAGGTTCGGCTGCTTTGACGTAACATAAAAAATCGACAGGGGAATCGCTAAGCATAAAGGATTATGATATCCATGGATTGAACTGTTCCTAATTGATTCTTAACAAGAACCGATACCCATCTCTAAACCTGGTGAAAGGCACTGGGGAAAGTGTGGTGACCTGCTGCATCAAATGTAAATGGGTCTGGAGAAGCCATAGGATTATACAACTTTAAAGGCTTGAGAGTTGAAAAGAGTTTTAGGTCAACTTATTTGACATTCTCTTCATTCTTGCGCCTATCATAAAATACTCACTTTCATGCTTTCCCTCGTCATCAGGTGTTTCCAATTGTTTGATGCAACTGAATGGGAGAGGATCGTTCAATAAATAATTTAATAAAAATCATCCTGCTCCTGAACAATCTGTCCCCCTCACTTCTGAAATGAAAGCTACGCCCCTGGTGCTACTGCTGCGGTGTAAAATAAAAAAACATGAGCCACTTGGCAGAAAAAAATCATCAAAACATGTTAGAAATTTAGCCAAAATATCCTTTTAGCTCTGTGTATTTTTTTTTTTTAGATCTGGAGCTGTTAGCTTCTCTGTATGAGCGGTCACTTCTTCTGTCATCGCTTCTGCTGCTCCCACCTCTTCCTGTTCTCAAGGACGCTGATTGGGCCATGCTGCTTTGGGCTTTTCACAGTTGTTATTGCTTGGAGTTTGGCCAGATGGATCTTAATGATTCCAGACACTGAATGAGGCAGCTCGAGCTGCTGCACAAGGCTAAGTGCTCATTGCACATTTTCCTCATGTTGTGCAGGCCAAATACCGACACCCGCTCTGCCACAAGGAGGAGGCTGTGCTGTTTGGTTAGTGAGCCTGTAGGTCCTTCTGGTTCAGAGCACGTCTTAAAGACCGGTCTCAGTCTGAAATGTGCTCTGTCATAAATCACTCTGCCTTACACCATTTTTACAAAGAGGCTCTGGTAGCTGATCGAGTTGCCTCTGGGATGCTTGGTGTTTGCACTACAGCCAAACATTTTAAACTATTAATGAGTGTGTCACAAGAAGTAATACCACTGAGATTTACAGTTCTGATTTACTGTAGACTACTAACAACAGCAATCTTTTACAGTCTTAAGTGGTGAAAACTCAAAAGTAATAAAGAAATATTACTGTCAGCAGAATTTGTTTACGGTCGTATCAGCTCAATATTGCTCCTGTTTCTAAACCCATGCCTCTCCCTCACTTTCATCACTCCAAGCTCTGAAGTTTATTTTGGTTCATAACTTGAGCCAGACAGTGTTACACAGTTTTGCTTTAAGTGGGCTGTTATTTATTCATGAATTCATTATGCTGAAATGATGTGTCTCAGAATAACAACAGAAGGATGAAAATAACACACAATGTCACACAAATAAACATTTTCAGACTTCCAGACATAGACATGCTTGTGTTCCAGAAGGCCTCCTGAAAGAAGTGCTAACTTGGACTGTAGATCAGATTTGTCAGTTTGATAGCCCCTCTAATAATTGACATGGCTGAATGAAACCCTGTTTTGGGCTGGTTTTGGTCTGTGATACGTGTTTGTTCAGGCTGCTTTTGTATAAAATGACTTTGACATGTGCAGCTGAGCTAAACAGGCTGATTCATGTGACTTTGAATGCATTTTCTCTTTGCCCTCTAAATCCATGCAATGAATCATAATTGCATCATTGTATCATTGCTTTGTAGATTTGTTACATGAATACTAAAAAAACTACAAAAAGTATGTCACATATTTCTCATACTTGATATTATATGCACAAATGAGCACTTTGGGACCTGAAGTTTGACCATGAAATGTTAACAACAAACTTCTAATCCCTGAGGCAAAGTAATAAACAGATTCCAGATAGGGATGTATTTGGACAGTTGGCAGGTGAATGTGAGCTTCTGAAAACTTTCTACAAATGCTTTTCTATTTTAAGGTCTTTTATTAAATTCTAAAAGGCTGCAGCGTCTGACAGACATTTCTTAAAGCTCTTTTCTTAAATTACTTGGATTTGCAATGTTTGATGCTACCATCTAAGTTCTCGTTTAGAAGATGTTTATATGACTTGACATGTATTTTGCTTTTGGATAAAAATAATGTTGTTTTTCTCCCAGACAAAAGCAGCACCATCTTCTTGATGTTATTACAGCAGCATAAGGAGAGTATGACATCATGGGCTGTAACTCCTGATTCAAAAAACTTACAGAGGCAGACATTTGTGTCACTTACAGCTTCAGAGTAATTATTGTTCACAAACATTTTCATATTCATCTATTGGTTTATTTGTTATTTGACAAATACAGTATACACAAACAAAATGAACACAGTCATTCAATGCATGTATCATAGTGTTTGTAACATGTCCAACTTGCAGCACCAATCACTAGATGGACTTTTGTGAGAATAAAACAGTGAAAGCAGTCACACTTAAAGAGCCAAATAGAAGTGAAACTAAGCACGACAGGACATAATAAAAGAATATTTCAAAATGACAAGACAACATGAAATCAAACATGAGTGCGGGTTTGCTCTTGAGTTATTGAACGTTTAAACATGTCAAATAGTGTTTGATAATACAAATTTGTTCGTTAGAAATCTGCCAGTGTTTTTTTTTTTTTTTTGATAATATTGCCAGTTGGTAGATTGTATGGTCTCTCAACTTTAATAGGTAAAAACAAAATCTCATGCAGTTTTGTGCACTTAGTTTGGAAAGGAGGTGATTATGTAATTGATGTTTTCCGCAGTTCTGTAAAACATGTTTTTATCTGAAAGGTGACCAAAGTTAGTGTTCACAGAAAGTAACTTGTTTTATGAAAGCTACGAATAGAAAATGCTCCATAGAAACTGGCCAGCAGACGTATTGGAATCTGTAAAGGCTAGAAGCTGTACAAAAAGACTGTTTCAATCATACTGTTTATTTATTTATTTATTAAAAGCTTAAATGACATGGGCGGTTTTGGGTCATCTCTCAGTTAGTACATTAGGGGTTCAATCTTGCAGTTGTAGATGAATATATTGAAATTCCATCAAGCAAAACACTAAACCCCAAATTGTCTGTCAGTCCTCAGTTTGTAAATGCAAACAAACAAGTTTACTTGCCATAAAATCTGGTGTATTAGAAACACCTTTAATTATTTTCATTCAAAATGTACTTAAGTCCTGCATGCCCACAGTGGGACAAATGTACCAGCATAAAAAGCTGAGACAAGCTGTGTGACCTTAATTGAAACTTCAACTTTATTATTATCCCGTGGGAATTTTTTTTTTTTTTTCAGTGGCAGGCATCAGCACCCTAGGACATGATAAAACATAAAGACATTAGGAAAATCAGGAAAAATCCTGAGAAAGTGAAAAAAGATGGCACTTAAACCACAAAATGCTAGAATCAGACAAAACCCATAAAGTGCATTTAGTCATCAAAGTGCTGTGCAGTAAATAAATAAACAGTAATGTTGAACATATAAGGTAAAGCAGATAAAAAGAGATTGAATAAAGAGTCAATAAAAAGTCAAGGATTACAGTTTAAAAATCAACAAATCTATCCACCATGTGCATAAAGCACACACAACAAATACTTGATTGTGGCTAAATAAATAAATAAATGAAATCATCAGGGTGATTATATTAATAGATATTGATTAATAACATGGTCCTTGTGACATGATTTCGAACATAGAAATATATTCAGATATACATGAAAAAATAAATATAGCAAAAACAATCATAGGCTACATTAAAAAAAGACTAAAGAAATGCTACATGACCTTTTTGCACTGTAAATGTTTAATCTTGATTTTTTTTAAACATATTTTGTAGTCATGTAATTGAATTTTAAATTGAAACTTGGTTGATTGCCCAGCACTAGCATTGATTATTTTTTCAGAGTTCTAACATGTTCTTGAATTTGTTATCTAAGTTTTCAAAGACAGAGAAATACCTCCATGACATTGACTGGATTATGTCAACCATGTTTGTCGTTACCAGTAGACACACGTAGTAATGAGAAAAGGCTGCTACTGCTGCAGTTCTGTTTTAGTGTCTCATTCATATTTTGTGCTGCTTACCTGTGATGGTCCACCTTAAATCTCTGCCTTCTGTCTGTGCTGTGAACCGAACTTCCTCCTGTAACTGTGTCATCGCAAATCTGCCTTCAAGTTAAATAGAGATCCAATGTCTCCTTCATGTGCCTTCAGTGCTACTTTGCTTTTAACAGAGAGGACTGGCCAACAAAAACATTAACCAGTGAAGTCCTTTTGTAAGTGTTTTTCTCTCTTATCATGCAAAGTTTTTCCAAGAAACCAAAACAGTGGTTTTCTGTTGAGTAAACACACCTCACAGAGTGATGTTTTTACTGAATGGAGTCAACAGTGAAGGCAGCTGGGCTGGTGATTGGTGTACTAATATTGACTCATTGTTGTTTTTTTTACTCGGAATTTCCTAGCAGCCAAATTTTACATACTGTGCCTTTAACTTGTTTTGCAAGCAGTCACCAAATAGAGCTCACAACTTGCTGAGATATGTAGCAACTGTTGTTGGAAATCAGCACCCACCACCTGCCAAATTTGAGAGTTTCTGTGCAGTGGTTGGTGAAATTGCTTTTCCCAGCAGCCACTGGGGCAGGTCAAAATCGGTACCATACCAGAGCGTCTGTGGTAGAAAAAAACAGAAGATGAAACTACTATGTGTGATTATGAAAATAAAGCCACTGTATCCATCATAATCATTTGATCGTACTTGAAGTTCAAACACTTGGAGGAAAAAATAATCATACAAACTTATAATTTTATGATATTCTGTGTGGGACTGATGATATTAAATAAACATTTATGCATTATTTTGTATCCCTCCAACTGCTGTCTAAGTTTTATGTCTGAAGACTGACCATAACCTCAACCAATGATTTTTTTGTTGTGGGGGTGGGGGGTATGTTTTTGCTGCCATTTGTCTATCTGTCTGATCCGTCTGTTAGCAAGATAACTTATGAACTTATGAATAGATTTTGATGGCATTTTCAAGGAATGTTGGTCATGGCACAACGAAGAAGTGATACAATTTTGTGGAAGTCCCTATTCCCTGCAGATCTAGGATTTTTGAGGAATTTGTTCACATTGCAAAATAGGGCAGTTTTTCACTTTTTTGCTAACGACTAAATAAGTTGATGTCACGACACAAATGCACACCACTGAAACCAGGGTCAAATAGGCCAAAGTTTTAATAATGAATAGGGAGGGATCAGTACACAGGTAGGCATCAATGTCCAAAGACGTGAGGAAGAAAAACATGAATGAAAAACAGGCAGGAGTCATTACACAAAAAAGGAAATCAGATCAGGCAGCAAAATGCAGGCACAGGAGGCAAAAGGAAAGGGCAGAAAAACAGGCATGACTAGACAAATTATGAAGAATACAGGGACAGAGACTGGGAGGTACAACAAACTGGCGATGAGACAGTGAGTGACATGAGGTTAAGTGTTCGAGGTAATGTGATGGGAAACGGGTGGTGTGAAACAATCAGGAGGCAGGGATAATATATAAATTAAACAGGGCAGAAAAGACATGAGACATGACTGTTCAAAAGCAAAATAAAACTTAACCGATATGATACTTGCTAGTGTATTTGAGGACATTTTCAGGGAATGCTGGTCACCGCACAAGAAAGATTCAGGGTTTTTTTCTATGATCTGTTAACAGGGTGTTATGGCAGTTTTTCCTTTTTTTGCAGTATTTCTTCGGTCAGCGTTGGAATCTTAGCTGAGGTTTTTGCTTTTTGAAAACTTTTGGTTAATTGAGGATATCTACTTATTTTTCCATCAAAGTAATGTCAGGAAAATATTGATAAATGCTCTGAGAAACTTCAGGCAGCATATCCAAAATCTTGTATTTTGTCTCATTAAGAGCTACTCAGTATTTTGAATTTAGCTTTGAAAATGACTAAAACATTAGAAATTCTTGTCAGAACAGTTTAGATTAATGTCTGCTCATCAGCAGTAATGCGTTTTCTTGCCAAAATAATACATCATAGGTTTTGTAAACTTGTGGTAGATTACTTTGTCTCCCTCTCCACAAATGCACTAAGTTTATTTAGAGGCATGGCCACTCTGCTTTTTTGGACTCAGCCCCACAGTTGCTCTTAGAGTAGATTGACTCATGACAACCCATTAATCTCTCTCCCTCTTTCTTTCTCGTCTCCGGCATTTGCTCTCCTTCTCACCTTCCCCTCTCATGTCTCGGTGACCTTCCCTTTATCTCCCTGCCAAAACGCAGAGTGCTTCCAGAGATACTGCGCAGACCGACGGTTACCTAAAAGAGGCACGTAATGATGCCCAGTCTCTGCAGTCATTTGTTTTCCCCCTGCGTGGCGACGTCGGCAGGTAAACTGCAGATGTGACATCTCTTCTGTCTGCTTGATGTATCGTTATCTTATGCCCGCCTGATATGCGTTTAACTCCAGCTCTCAATCATTTGTTCTTTGGATTTTTGCACATTTGCACTTTATACGACTGTGTCCAAATCCGCCTCTCTTTTTGTTTCTCTCTCTCTCCTTGTATTATTTTCGTTCAGCTCGGGGGCCTTTTTGCTGGCTCCCTGATAGGATGGCAAAAACCAGCAGTGTGTAAAGGCGGTTTGGTTGGCTTGCTTTGTTGATGGAGTGTGCAGGGGAAGATGGGCAGACTGCTCTGCCTGGGCTTAATGTGTGTCGAGTGCAGATGTGTCTTGTAGAGCAGGGGGATATGGCCTGAAAGTAAAAAGTAAAACATTGTTTTATTCTTTTTGGTAATGAATTAGAAAGCACAATAACACAATTATAGTGGATCACTGTATGCATTTTCAAGTGTTGCAGATCCCCTTTCTCTCCTTGTCAACAGCCTGTTACGGCAAATTAAATCACATCTACATAAAATCACAGAGGCTTGTATTTATGAGTCCCCGACTTCGGTTCAGTTCACAGTTACATGTGACCAGCCTTGTGAAGTCGCTGGATCTGTCTGATTCAGTGTCTGCAATGAGATCTATCTTCGATGCTCCGATCAACAATCATTAGAGATGTTAATGTTTAACATGAGAATGGCCTCTCTCTGAGTGGTATTTCAAAAGCAGTTTTTTATCATTTAACCATTTTATCTAATATCTAATGAGAGTATTTTGACATTATAACAAACTTTTTCAGTGTTGTTACTACAACATTCCTTAAGATTATGTTTTTTGACATTTATTTGCTGTGTAGTGTTTAAATATGTCCTCTGTCTGATGGAGCACTTCCCCTTTCTCCATGTTTGTTGTGCCAGCAGCCGCCCAAAACATCTTGTTTTCTGGAATACCCCAAAATAAACCTGCCATAGTCATGGAGACCTACAGTGTACTGTCAATGCTTCATAAAATGGATGCAGTTTCAGAGTTGTTGACAATATGGTGCCAAGCAGCTCTACACTGGCCAGTTCCACAGATTTGACCTGTAAACCAGTCAGAGTGGACTGGACCCACATGAGGAAAGGGTCCTTAAAGAGACAGGAGCTCTAGCAGAGCCCCATCAGGGATCCTCTGTATACGAAACTGGAAGGTTTCAAGTTTTATCGTAAAATATTTCAAACCAAACAGACAGACATCTGCAATCCAACAACATTCCAGGCATTACAACAACACACTAAACACCAAACACAATGGGTTGAAATGGGAGATGGAAGAAGCAGGGTTTATCCATTTCCAACCCCTGTAGTCACAAATAAACGACCAAATCAACAAAAATGAACCCACATTTACACTGCTCTATTTCAGCCATTCTCAACCTTGGGGTCGTGAGATGATTTCTGGGGTCGCCAAATCATTTAGGAAAAATATAAATGCGCAAAATTGATGTGGCGTCCGACTGGACGTTAAAGGACAACAAGTGATTGGTCTCAAACAGGCATTTTATTACTCAAAATCAATTACTGATTTGTATATCCGACATACATTTCATCGATCGGGTGTTGTCTCAGCACCGCGGACAGCAAATTTTCATTGCGTTCCGGGGGGAGGGGGGTCGCGGACAGTACTGAACGTTAAATTGGGGGTCGCGACTTTGAAAGGTTGAGAACCACTGCTCTATTTGACTGCTTTCCCAAACACACAAAACAAAGCTGGGTAAAAAAGGACATCCCTTCAAAATTAGCTTCTCATGTCCCCTCTTCCTTCTTATACCTTTCTAACACTCCATTATTAAACTTACAATGGAACTGGCATAGGCTTTTACTGGATTTAACCTCATCCTCTATGCCAGTCCATAGTTAAACCCCACAAACAGAAATGCCTATGCTTTTAGGAGTGGTATGTGCACTTGTTTTTTGTAAATTTAATGCCTCTTAAATTCAATTTTTTTTTACCCCCACATCAGAAACTAATTAATGAACCCAATTTAGGGCAAATATGACCTTTTTAAAACAATCTGCTGAATCACGTCAGTTAACATGTTCACTTATTTCCATTATTTGAGGTGTCCTATCCACTGTATAGGGGTGTGACGGTATGAAAATTTCATATCACGATTAATGTGACCAAAATTATCACGGTTATCATTATTATTGCAGTGTTGTTGCAGTGTGCTCAAAATGTTGAAATAAGTACTTTAACATAGTCTTGAAATCATTTAACCCCTTTTAATATTATAATTCTAACAGTTCTTGTGTCTTTCTTGTCAATTATTGTGTCACGAAATGTCCTATAAGTACATTTGTTTCAACTTTTTTCATTAGAAATAAAAGTGAACAATTCTTGCAAGTATTTGTCATTATTTTATTATAAATGCTTAAACTGTGTGTAGTTACAAGAAAAGAAATAGATGGATTCAATAGACTTCAGCCATTTCGAGTGGCAAAACCTGTGAGGTGAGCCAGGCTGCCGCTGCTGAGGCCAACATTGCAAGCTGTGCATGCGCGCGCCTCTGTTAGCGACACACGGCTGCTCATTGAGACGCACATAGTTCCACCTTTTTCAGGCAAAGAGCAGCATCACCGTGAGTTATTGACACAGTGTGAGGATCAAACACGGTGTAATGGTACTTTTAATAGGAAACGGTAGTGATTACCGTGGGAAATTATACCGCGGTTTACCATTTTAACAGTAACCGTTACATCCCTAATACTGTATGTTTATGCTAAGCTCTTTGGCATGCCCACAAGAGGTCTATTCTGATAACATCTATTGTATCGGGACAAAGATAAATAAGTGCATTCATGATGTTGAAAAAGTAAACAAATGCCTGATGCAATTGATGAAGATTTGAATGTAAGAAGTGGGGACTTTTTGTGAAGACTGTGCCCAAAGTGGCATGTTGATTGTTCATTGAGCTTTAGTGATGCTACCTTTAATTGCACATAGTGACAGTATTTTCAGCTGAATGCTTAACGATGACATGGGCACGTACCTGCTTTGTTTACCCTTCTTGGACAGGGAACAAGCAACAGATGGATTAAGACTCACCTTTAAGTATTTGTCTCAGGTACTGTAATGGAGATGTAAATTGCTGCAGCACTATGCTAATGGCAACCAGAGACACCAACTTCTTGTTGTGTGTTTGATAAGACTTGATACCATCACTCTTTTTGCTCTAATTTACTTTACATATATTTACCTGCTTGATTTGTTGTTTGACTTTTAGGTTGTTCCTGTTGTAGCCTCTGATAAGAGTAAACATCCATTGCAAGGCATGCATAACAAAGTGAATGAAACTGAAAAAGGAGTTGTTTAGCAAAAGACTTATTCTGTTGATCCTTAGGCTTGTAATCGATTCTCTGCTGGAATTAGTTTTGATTCTCATCTCTAATCTGCTGTACCTGAAATGACCCAGACAGACAGCTTGGTGGAAACACAGCTTTTGTGTCAGCCTTGTGATTGGCTGGCGACTTGTTTAGGGCGTACCGTCTTGGCTAGTGACAGCTGGGATTGTTCCTTCCCCCTGTGACCCCCAAATGGATAAGTGTCACAGATGGATGGAAGTGTCTGAGAAGTTGAGCTACTGTTTGCACTGGTTAAGAAAAAGTTATCACTGCAAACACGAGTGCGTCTAATCATGATTACCTCGCTAAAGTCTATTATGTGGTAGAGGTAATTCTGAGCCCCCCCCCAACTTCTCCCATAATTATCAGTGGCATGAGCTAAAATGAGATGGATGGCACATGCTTCTTTTCTCTGCGCCTCCCTCTCACACACTCCGTCACACTCCAGGTTTCAGTCTGTGATCTCTCCTTGTTCTCTCTCTTGATAACGTCTCTTTTGCCCCCCTCTCTGTATTTTTGACTCCTCTCTCTCTCTCCTCTCTCTCTCCAGCTTTCTCATTCTCTCTCTCTTTCTACCCACCCCCTCACTCTTACACCCTCTCTCCCCTTGGTTTTGGTGCATTGCAGTGGCTCCACCACCACATTGAAGACACAACAGCCTTGGCAAACGAGGTCTCCTTTTCTCTCTCTGTTTCACTTTTCTCTCTCACCGTCTCTCCCTCTCAAACACACATGTACACACTGACGAACACACACCCTCTACTTTCTATTCTCTCTTGCTTTAGCCCCAATTTCCCATCTCTCTCTGTTTCTTGCTCTCTCAAGGCTTATCGAGAGCGAGAGACAAAGCCTTGAGAATGAGCTGAACAGTAACCTCAACCATTTCCATATCAAAAAGAGGAGAAAGATTTGAAATAAAAGACACAAAAACAATCCTTTTGCCCTCATTCTAGCAAGGAAGACTTTCAGATTTCCATATGCACACAGCACAGCCTTCAGAAGCCCTGTGCTTCTCAAATGGTTGCAAGGCAACCACCTCTTCAATTTTCATGATGGATTGCTCTCCGATTTCCGGGGAATAAAGACACTTCATAGATCTCGGCGGGACAAAGGCTTTGTAAGATATGGTGTTTGTGTCATCCATCACACCTGAACAGAGTACCAGGCAAGGGGCATTGTAAGAGCTGACTGGCATTGTGTCACAGCATCAATCCGACTCAGCCCTCTGCTGTGCTGGATCTGCCAGCTCTGATTAAACATATATTTGATGAGAGCTTCTTCAGTATGATGTATACTCAGCTGCATCTACAAACAAACTAACAAAAGAAGTTCAGTTTGGGTGTCACACCTTGGTATAATGATCTGTCATCTTCCAGCACCTTACTGTGGTTTCATGTTCGACTAAGGTGATGCTGGCTTCAAGTGTGAAATAGAAAATCCCTGAAACACCTTCAGATGATGCCACATCAGGTCTTCATATGTCTATACAAAAGAAGAAAAAATCGAAGTATGGTAGAACTACAAAGAGTCATATCAGTGCTGATACTCATCCAGGGATTCACCTCAGACAATGGAGCTTCCTTTGCAAACCAGTTCAGGCAGACAACTCACTGATTTCACACTTGACAAGCATCATTATTCAATCACCTGAAAAACAACCCGCCAATTAAAGTCTGTTTCAGATGCAGTTGGTCTACTCTAGCTTTACCATCCTTGCCCTGAGTCTCGGCTGCACTATTGCTTTAGTAGGGTGAAACAATCTACTGTTTTAACAGTGCAAATGCAATGTGCATTTGTGCAGTAGTCGCAGGATGTACAGTCAGTCCGATGACTTGAAACTTGTCATTGTGCTATTTAACTGTTGTTAATGGAAACCAGTTTGGATAAGGGAAGTGTTAAAGAATCTCATCCAAGATCAGAACTGTGTTAGTATCTAAACATTCTGATCACTTCACTTCAGATATGAAAATTTCTACAGATATTTACAGTTGATATAATGGCCATATACTTTGGTCATATATATCCCACATCCCTTACCAAGACACTGACATATCATTGAAAAATTCAACCAAAGCTTAACAAACCACAAACACAAACCGCTTAAAAAAAACTCAAAAGCAAAGATACAGGAGAAGACAAACCAAGCATGGCTGCAGTGTTATCCCTTTTAATCATCCATTGTTCCTTGTCTGTTTGTCATAATGATTTGATGATTTTTCTGTCTTCGGCCATATTTCAAACAGAACAGGATATACAGTATTATATACAGTATTATTGGCGCTATATTGCTATAGGAAAGTATTTGCTTGAAAAGCATCAAATCTATAGATATGAAAATTTCTACAGATATTTACAGTTGATATAATGGCTATACATTTTGGCCAAATTTATCCCACATAGCTGCAGAAATTTTGGTAGAATTTAGAACTGCATCTTCATGCTTCACCTTAACATGACTGAATATCTACATTTAGAAACCAACGTTATTAATTGTTTAAGAATTATTTTTTACATAAATTTTTAAACAAAAAACTAACACTATGAGAGTAATAGGATGATTGTAGTGAAGTAGACTTCTTACTTTTAACCTGGTATTGGCCATAATAAGTTTTGTATATCAGACATTTGTAAAGATATAATATTGTGCATTTCTGATGATTAATACAAAAAACTCAGTAGCTGTAAGAGTCTGTGAATATTCAGGAGACATTCATTAAGACTGTCCCTCTTCTAAAATAGTCTTCAATACAAAAAACACCCTGCAGTGCAACACAGTGAGGTCAAATGAGTTAAAAACAAGAGGTTTCTCATCAGGACCTAATATGAGTCACCATTAGAAATGGTCACTAACATGGGCTACATTAAGGCAATGGCATAATCAATACGTTTATTTGCTATGTCCATAAAGAAACATGTCACCACACTCTCTCCTCTCGTTGAGTGTAGGGGTGTGTGTATATCACAGTTGCTGTCAGAGGGCTACAGTGTCCAATAAATTAACAAGTGGGATATTGAAAACAAAGTTTAGCATCCAAATTAAAATGTTGTAAATTAACAGGCACATAATTTATCTTTAAAGTTCTAATAAGTACCGGAATATGTATACCAGAAGGACAATATTGCGCAATAGCTTTTTTTTTTTCAAAATCATGATGCCTTACTTTCAACACACCCCTCACCAGCGTCAACCTGTAGGCTCTGAGAGCTCAGGTATGTTTTCAGAACTCCAAACTCACACTATGTTCTGCTGCATTAAATACTTAAAGCCAGCCAGCGTTATCCCTAAGGTGAGATAGCCTGGTATGTATGCTCGACTAGCAGTCAATGGGGCCAACGAAGATTATTGTAAATAACACACATTTAGGTTAGGGATGGGAATTGATAAGATTTTGTAGATACCAATGTTTTTAAAAATCCTGCTAATTGATCCAGTTCTTTAACAATTCCCTTATTGATTCCTGCAGATTTTCTGTGTGGGCAAATGTTGGCCTGCAGAGTTTCAGTGGCAACAATGTCAAACACATGTCACAGCAAAGATAACTGCTCCTGCAAGTTGCTGGTGTTTCCACTTACTGAAGGTTGTGCAGTAGGCACATTTTGTACAATTATTTTGCCACAGTTCTGACCGCCTCTGAACCCTGTCAGTGGAAAGAATTTAAAAGAGAATTGATTCACGATTACCTGATGGTGCAGCTGCATACTGTGAGCTCATGCCCAAAAGGTCAGAGATCTTTAACTGTCACTAGTGGGACTTAGTAACACCATTTCTCCTGGACTTTTTCAGCAGAGCTCTTAATTTTAGTAAGCCTTAATACCAATGTCATGTAGGGCTGCTCGATTATCGAAAAAACATCATTGTGGTTATTTTGACTGATATTGATATCATGATAGTCAGTCACAATTACTGTCATTTCTCGATTAACACAACCTCATTTATAACACCAACCAATCAGAGAGCAGCTATCAACATGCCAATGTCTTCGACCAATCACGGCACAGCTTTTTTGTTCCCCTTGCTTACAAGATGGCAAGATGGTAACACTTGAGAATTATATGATCATTACGCAAAGCTGAACTAATTCAGACCCAAAATATTGAATTAGAACAGTTTAACAGTTGGTTTTATCAGGATTACGCGAGTTTGGTGGTTATGTTTCACAGAGAGAGAAAATTTCAGCTTTTTGTAGATGTGCTTTGATTGGGACGTTTGCAAGTCACAATATGGTAAGTATTTTGCTTGTGTTTGTGTTTAATACATACCCAAAAACTAGACCTTATTTAAGAGCAAAAAAAATGTGTGTTACAAATGAGAAATTATTATACTCAAGGAATTTACACTAAAGTCCTGTTTCTGGACTTTGGTAAAACGGGCACTGCAAACATGATGCAGACTCAAGCAACCCCTTCTTCGTAAAATACTGGACCGTCCCTTTAAATAGTTCAGTAACTTACTGTGCTGCACACTTCCAGCTGCCTCTTAAGTGGTATTGACAAATTATATGCAGAGAAAAAAATTGTCCACAGGTAAATTAAAAAGCATAGACCCATGACGAACACAAACAGCAAACATCATTTAGCACATCACTCATTTTACACCAGATCTGCATGAGACCTGACCTTATAAATGAGCAGACATTGTCAACAGTATTCCTGTCATTAGAATTGTGATATGTGACCTCGTCAAGCAAAATGAACAGTATGATGGTCATGATGGCATAAAAAATGTTGGCCTAAATCTTTCTATTGAAAAGGAAGCAGTAGAAATTAAAGATAACGAACTGATGTGTTATTAAAAACATGACAAAAAAGGGGAAATGGTTACAATAGTAATAATAGTCATAGATAAATAAAGTAAAATGACAAAAAAATGGTGCCATTTATGAGGCAGCAGTTTTATTGTTGCAGCTTATCTATCGATATCTAATTCAGGGTTTCAATGACATAAAAAAGGGGATACCAGATTCTGTTAAAAGGCCACAGTTAATGCGAGTTGTCTTTATATGAGAGAGCTTTATCATTTTTTTCTTACCAAAGTTAACAGGTGGGACCACTGGTCTTTTCCAAAACATTATGATAACCTTTTTCCTTGCTAAATGAGTGCAAAAGACAGCTGCTGTTCCTGACATTTCTTAAAGGATAAGTTCGGTTTCTACAGCTTTCACATTGTTTATAGTATGAAGTAGAACAATATACTCACCCAGAAGGCTTTCCTGATCCAAACAGTGCTTCGGGAGATATTTAGATCCAAAATCGAGTGGCGGACATCCGTATAATGGTAGCACATGGGGCATGTATAGCGCCGCTCCTAAAACTGCATTAATCATCCAAAAACTCATTAGTTTCACCAATATTTCATCATGGTCCGCTCGGGCTACTCCTCCATTACAGTCTGTGTTGCCCCAGACATGTTTTTGTAACTGTGCTGACCTCTGAACTGAAGAAGAACGCTTGCCTCCGCGCATGCGCAGTACTCTCTTGAAGTTGAGTGAGTCACACCAAACAACACAAGAACAGGATCAGGTTCCAGTTTTTATGTGCAACATACTGTATCTGTAAGAGTTTGAAATGCAATTTGTCCAAAAAAAGGTAAGCTTGGGACAACAAAGCTATGGAGAAAAGTGGCCTCTTGGAAAAAATGTCATCACTGTAGTTTAATTGCAGAGAAGTGGCTGTGAAATAGCTTGAAAAGTTATTTTCTGTAATGCCTTTTTTATTTGTCAAAATCCCGTGATGTTCCTGTTAAATATAATAGTACATCAAAGTGAGGTTCTGAGTCAAATCTCTGCCTCCTAATCCTGTCTTTCCTTTTAATCTTTGCTCTGCTTTACAGAAAATAGTTCAGTTTATAAAAGTGCGAGTGAAGAGAGCTGCATTTGATGTCCTACATGGGGCCATTTCTGGAGGGAATTGTGCTGCTTTGATGGCGGTTCAGGAAATATCTGGTGACGACAAGCAGAGCTGGACTGGACTCTGGACTGACACTCGAACTCCGTCATACTGTTCCAGGCTGCTTAGATTAGAGTGAAGAGCCATAATCAGGCTGAATTTGGGCCAGTGTTTTAATTTCTTTATGAGTAGCAGCCAGAAAGACATCAAATATTCAGTAATGAAGCGGTGGAGTCACACTCTCACAGAAAACACTTTGAAAAGAGTTTGCAGACAGTCAGACTCTGTACCTCAAACAACCCTGTTCTCTTGTTGCTGACAGCTTTTGGAAGTTTCTTTACCGTCATATTGGTAATGAGGATGATCTTTTTCACCGATGAAAAGCCATTTAACAGAAATAACTTTTTATTTTACCCTTTTAGAAGATCAGAATAGAAGCACAATACATGTGTACTATATACACACTGTATTAAACAACAATCTCAATGAGACAGGTAACATCTAGTTTGTTTTCTCCAGAGTAAAATATGTATTCATATTATTTGCAATTTTACTTTGATCAAAACATTACATTATTTGAAACAGCAAAGGTCACACAGCAATGGTTAAAAGGAAGGAAATGATATAACAATCCCTGGCCTCCTCTCTTTTTTGTGTGAAAGTATCTGTTTGCAGGTCAGGTCATCCTCTGACAGGAGAACAAACAGATGTAGATGTCCCAGATAGAGATGAAGACATAAACAAACCAAAGCTGCAAGCATCACTGAGCAGGTCCTCACACCTTTATTCACGTTGGTTGTTGGTGCTTCTCAGGGCTTGTTCATTGCTTTAAAATGGGCAGCTGCATAACTCCATGTTTGACACAGAACTATCAAGAGCCGTGAAAGGCTTTGTTTATTTGTAACATAATTTGGTAACACAAGGTTAAAATGTCATGGCAGTTGATGAAAGTGTGCAATGCAGGTCTTGCTGATTCTTGCCAACAGGTGGGAACATGACAGATATTTAAATGTGTGCTTTCATATGTCCAAAGTGGTCCATTAGAAAGCAAAAATTTAGCAATTTGAAGTAGGGCTGTCAGTTTTTGAGCAGTAAGAATGGAAGATATTCAACTTGAGGCTGGGTAAAATGGCCAAAAAAGTCACAGGCACACTCTGAAATAAATCTGTTTTCAGCCCTGTCGAATATCTGAATTTGTGCGCATTAGCCCAGTTCTTGAGTTTCACTCAAAGTACAGGGGCAAATATCATAAAACTGCTCCCTTTTTTTAATCAAGACAAGGACTTTTTCATATTAATGGTGTGTCTTATCCAACTAAAACAGGGACATTGTGACAGGAGCCATAAACCCACAGCTGCTCCACCCATACGCCTGATACGAGGTTGAAAGAAAGTTAGTTTGAGAAACATTTCTGTCACTGTTGTAGCCTAATGGACTTTCCATCCCTGCCTCTAATGGATGATGTCCCTGAGACGACAACCATGAGTCCTATACACAGTAAATAGTTTTTATATCCCTTTAACTGCAGGCTGTCTTGGCCTGAGGCCCTTAACCCTAAGATGTGATTGGTCATTAACTATTTTTAAGATGACTGCAGATGCAGAGATGGGAGAGTTCTGTGCAGTTCTGGTTCATGTTTATGTTTAGAACACTGAAGAATTGTCTTCAGACTTAATACAAAATGTCTCCTCAAATCAAGAATGAACTGATGACATTTTGCAGGCCAAAGGTCAAGGTCATTAGGCCTCATATTTATGCCTTGCTCAAGATTGCAATATAGAGTACACTTTGAAGGATTTACTTACATTGTGTACAACAATTAAAATATGATTTAAAGATGTGCTGAATAGAATATGAAGGTCATAGCTCAGAGATCAAGTTCACTGAGTCTTATGCTTGTGACTGAACATCTGAAGAACGACTTTCAAGACTTGCCAAGACTTTATAGACAATATCTACTTAGACTTTAGGATGAAATAATTTTGTTAAGAAGTCAGATGCTGAAGATTAAGGCCATTCAGACCAATGTTTATCTTTTAAAAGGTTGGAGGGTTTTGTTTAACTTTTCACACATTTCCAGTCCTGTTGAAGGATGAACTGATTGAGTTTTAGAGCTCAAAGCTCAAGGTTATTATGCCCTTTTTTTGTTTCTTCTTTGTGGATCAAATGTTCTCAAAAATTTTTGAGGATTTTTTTTTCTTTGCACAAAACCCTCTGACATAGGGATAAACTGGCGAGGTGTTGATGTCATCTTTCAAAGCTTAAGCTCACTGGACTTAATGATCATACTATGATTGCTAACGTAATTTCTCAAAAGCATGACTTCTTCTAACGTAGCAAAAATGTTTGCTTAATGATGATGATAGGATTTTAAGGTCAACCTTCAAGGTCATTGAGCCTTATGTCGACCTCTTGGTTGCAAATGACATCTTAAGACTCCTTTAATGGATTTTCTTTCGTTTGTGCACTGTCCTTTCTGATTTGGAGTACATTTTGAAGGCAATGTCTCCTTGTGACAGAAAACTTGCACTTGCACTGTTGCAATTTTTACCCATCATACATCACTTAAACCACCCTATGCTATTCCCTTGCCCCCCACTGTTCTCTGTCTGTTGCAGTGATTGTAAACCTAATAGAGGCACTTATTTGCCAGTCAGTAGTTGGTGTTTTTCTTCAACATTTCCTCTTTGACTCTTCTGATTCTTTTTCACAAGGACCTGAGCTCTTTACACATTACACGTAAGAATGACAAATTGACTTCTAAAAATAGGTTCCAAATCAAACCCTTTTAAAATTTTAATGATTAACACACAAAAACGAGGACAATAAGTCTCAGAAAACCCCAAGTTCCAGCACGAGCTAACAGTGTATTTGTTGGGGATTATTTTCAGCTGTGGATTAATACACATTTTGTGCTCGGCTGAGTATTTACAGCAGGATAAACTCAGAATGAACTCTC
This sequence comes from Scarus forsteni, assembly GCA_036419115.1. Taxonomy (NCBI): domain Eukaryota; kingdom Metazoa; phylum Chordata; class Actinopteri; order Labriformes; family Labridae; genus Scarus; species Scarus forsteni. The sequence goes on along the minus strand of JAZDUH010000152.1, from coordinate 42,462,594 downwards.
TTGGCTGCGTTCATCATTATGAACAAATTTGTCACCCATCACAACACTGTGTATGCTGATGTGGTTGTGATGCTTAGTCTCAAGTCTAAAAGGGATTAATCATCAGTAAGATCTATTGATAGATGATCTGATCTGTCAAAGAAGTACTTAATATAATCAGCCTCACCAACGAGAAGAGGGCACACAGCATCTCCTCTAAAAGTCTAGTCTGGGATAATTTTTTTTGTCACGTTCCTTATGCAGTCAGCAGCACATTAGTCCGCCCCTGCCTCAAACCCACAGAGGCAAACCCACTATGAAGCATCCCTCGTTATAATCCGAGCTATTTAAGGCTAACACTCCCACTTGTGAAAATCCTAAGCCGAGCCTGTGATTTAGAATTCCATGCATGTGTTACGTAACGCTTTTGTCTTTCATGCTTGAACTCCTCTCCAGGCACAGGCATACTTTATTAATGAAAGGGATGGCATGATTGGGGGTTGGTTGTCTGTGTGTGTGTGTGTGTGTGTGTGTGGCCGTATCAGTGAACAATAGTAGGTTATATCTTTGCATGTGTGTCTATCTGCTCACGTGTATCATTGAGTGGGTGGAGATTGTGGGGAGATTCCTGAACACTTGACTGAGGAGCATGACAACATGGCCACCCACAATCATGAAAGGTCATGGTTCGCCTTCCCTGAAGACCATTTAATGGCCTGTCACAGCCTACACAGATTAACCACTTATGCCTGATGACATATGTGACATGTTATGTACTCTGAGCGAACGCCTCACAAATTGTAGCTGAGCAGAGACTAATAACCGAGAGTTGTTCTTCACCATTGAGGATGACAAAGTAGAATTGTGCTGCCGTACACTAAGTGTTGTTGTCCTGTTTCTTCTTGTGAATTATTCAGACATCCTGTCCTGCGTGACTTTAAAATTCAGAGTGTTAAAATCTAAAAGGGAAATATGACATCACTTGTCTTTCTGGTCCAACACTTACTCAAGGTTACAGAGGAAAGATCCATTTGCCTTTAGTTCATTTAAAAGGGGACTCACGTTTTTCAGTTTTTTGTTTTTGTTTTTTTCAAATATCTGTCTGAAATATGATGTAACTTTAACACATCTCATTAAAAGTTTTCAGTCACGAATAATATGGGAAAAACATCAGTCTCTGTCTTAAGATAGCAATATAAGTGTTGGCTGTATGATTCATCCACTTTACGACATCCCTCTACTTTTATTTAGCCACTAAAGATGTAGAATTAAAATTTGTACAAAATATGCTCATGCTTTGGTAAAAGTCATGTTTAACTGAAGCATTTCCTTAATTTCAGAAATATATGCAACATTATAAGTAGTCTGAGAGCACAAACCACCGCCAAGGCACTTACGGCGTTGTTGGTCAGTAATCGTGAGGTCGCGGGTTTGAGCCCTGCTCCAGCTATCACATTAGGATGTGTCCTTGGGCAAGACACTTAATCCCAAGTTGCTCCCACTGCTGCGTCAGTGCTGAGTAAATGGACATGAAAGGGGGTGATTGTGTTAGTTGGACAACTGACGTAGAAACTCCCACCATCAGTGGGTAACTCTGAGAGCAAATAGGTGTGAATAGCAGATTTCACCTCAGTTAAAAGCTGCCTTGAGACTAGAAAGCACCATATAAGCCCCAGTCTGTTTACCTTTATGTTAGGTGAGTTACTATCAAAAATGTGAAACCTACCTTACCTTGGATTGTTAAAAAATCCTTTGAAAAATGCCTGGATCTGCATCCACATTCAGATCATCACCAAAACTTCACCAGTTCTTTCTTTTGCCAAGTCCCCTGAAAATGTAATCAAAATTCTCGGTGAATTTTTGAGTCATCTTGCTCACAGACAAGCAAACAACCCCGTTAAAAAGACAAATGCCAGCTAAAACACTGGCAGAGGTAGAAATATTTTGTTTAGTCTAGACCAGTGGTTCCCAGACTTTTCACACCCTGTACCCCTTCAGACACTTGACCTCCAGCCATGTACCCCCAACTTTCATGCACTTATAACACAGAGAAAAATAAATGTTTAAGCCTGCCACACTCCCACCTCCCACATTTTACATGCATAACATACAAATAAAGTCTATTAAAGTGAATTATTCCTCACTAAACAAATTTAGTTATCAGCAATTTCAGTGGGCAACACCAGTCCACTTTTGAAAAAGAAATGTACATTTCTGAAACATTTTCATTAATGAACTTAAAGCTTTAATGAAAAGGCTGTCTGACTGAACTTACTGTATGTTATTTTAAGAATCTTAGATAATTTAGGACAGATTTCCTTCTCCAAGATGCCTCAGCCTCTCTGCCAACACTTCAGGCCTTTATCAAAGCTCACAATACAAACATTTATCAGTTTGAACTTGAACTACTGAAACAACTGTTTAGACCTGACAGTTTTTCACATACCCCCTACATCACTTCGCGTACCCCTGGGGGTACACGTACCCCAGTTTGGGAACCACTGGTCTAGACCCAAGTCAGCTCCATACTTTGATTTGGTGAACTCAAACTTCTATGTATGTGGGGATTAACCAGCAAACTAATTTTACCTTTTGATAATGTAGCAGCCCATTCATCAGTCCAGTCTTCCACCGTCTTCATGGAAGGAGCCCCAATTCATGACAACAGGGCCATTGTCTTTGAACACTTTTCAAAAACTATAGTTTATGACCAAACTCTTCCCAAAACTATTAAAAAAAAGACCAAACATAAATCTTTAGTGAGCACAACACTTTACAGCATTAAGCTGAGGTCAGGCTACATAGTTTATGCATGATTATGGCCTGACCTGATAGTTGTCCCATTGGCAACAAAATTGAGATGTAAATATTCATGTAGTGTTTCATGGTAAGGAACAACATCAGACCTATCTGGGGTGCCTCACAACTCCATGACAGAGCTATGGCATGTTTGATTCATGACTTATATTGATCAATAAGTGCACAAGGAGCTCTGCATGTGTGACAGTCACGGTTGTAAACAGACTAAAGTTGTTGCCTCAGAGTAAAGCACTAGACAGGATAGGTTGTTAAGCTGTTAAACAATATCCCCACCTTTATGATGTGTTGTTGTAAATGTTGGAGAGAACTGTCAGAGGCGCCTTTACCTTGGTGAGTGAGTGTTTACATTTACCATCAATTTAACACCTCATCCATCGTAGCATTTTGGAAAGTCAAACAAAGTATACTCCGTTTGTTTACTTTCTTCTGCGTCGCTTCTCCTTTCAGCTTCATCACATCAGTGGTTATTGTATGCAGTCGATTTCTATCTAGTAGTCTTTCATGCAAGTCAGACAAGTCGCAGCACAGTTTCACGGCCCTGTGGTTACCTAATCTGACAAAGTGGCCATTGTAACCAACAAAAAAAAAATGTAGTCTGTCCTCGGCATTGAACAAAGCAAAAGGATTGCTTTAAAAAAATCTATTCAATGTTTATGATAATTTTGTGGGCATTTTCAGGCTTTTGTTGATAAGAGGGATAGAGACAGTGGATTGGCCTGTGAAAGGGAGCATGAGAGAGTTGGGAGAAGTCAGTCTGCAAACTGACCACAGGCTGGATTCAAACCCGGACCGACAGAAGCAGTTATATGCGTTTTGCCTGGTTGCCTACCACTCTGCTAAACCAGCACCCCTTATCAATCTGAGTTTGAACAGAATGAGACTCACGTGAGCAACCACTTGATGAAACTCTGTTGAGCAGAAAGAAAACATGAATGGGGACAGGGAGAATAACATTTAATAGGGTAATTTTTCATCTGCTGTGTCAGTAAAATAGTGGCAGTGCATTAGCAGTAACATCAGGCTTTGATAATATACCTATTGTACTCGTATTAGCATTGGCGACTTCAGTTAAAACAACATAAGACAGCTGGTAATGATAGTCATGGTAGTTAGGTTTGAGCAGCTTTAGTGATAATCATCGATGTTGGACTGATTTGATAGCTGCAGCAGTTTTGTCATATTCACAACAACATCCCATCCACACAAACAATCAAGTACAGCCATCCATTCATCCATCCATTTAGCTAGTAACAATCATTCATTTATCACTTTCTGATGCAGCAAGCCAAGCAAGTCCATCCAGCAAGTGAGCTCCCCCAGAGGAAACCCTTCAGTGCTCCCTGGTGAGATGGGATATTTTTCCTTCAGTGAGCTCTGGTTTTACCTCTGGGGTCGCCTCTCAGCTGGACGTGCCTAGAAAACCTACAAAGTGAGGCATCCAGGCGGCATCCTAATCAGATACCTGAACTAAGTAGTACAAGCCTCTCAAAGCTGGTGGATCATGAGTTGAAGTGTGAAAGAAACAGTGGCTTCAGTTACTTTTTAGACACTATTTGGAGATTAAACGGTTATTTACAGGAAATGTATTGACTGTAAATTGTTCTTTTTGTTTCCACTGATTGCTGACATACCTTCAATTTGCTGCTCACAGAATGTGCTGAGCTGTCCAACCAGTTGGTCATGGGCTGGCACTGGTTCATGGCTCATTCTGTTACGTGCTGGCCAGAGATGAAAAATAATTCTATTTTCTTGTTTTTCTTAAATGGGTCTGCAGGGTCTTTTATTTTGAAAAACAACCAGATTTTCTCCCATCTGGCTATGTTGAGTATCAAGAATCAATGCATAATCTCTGATATAAAAGCTCTGATACAAAGCAATGAAGGCCTGAGACAAATTGCTCTGTAACTCTGAGCTGTGTACTTGTCCAGCTGCATAATGAACATTGTTGTAAACATACCTGACAATGATCAACGCCTTTTACAGAGTGATACCAGAAGCACATGAGAGAGCTCAGGCTGCATACAACAACCAGATTAGAGATGTAACCAAACAGAGAAATGATTTAGAGGTCAGATTGAACATGGTAACCACCAATAAACAATAACCAATAATCAGCTCAGACTAAAACTGATGGATTATACACACACTATCAGCATTTTTCTTTGAGCATTTCCCTCCATGTACAGATTTATCAGTCTGATGTTGTGGAGTAGTCAGCAATCATGTTAAATAGAGATTCCTAGCCAGTTGCATTTCTAGGTAGAATTATAACAGCAGGATTAAAATCAGAGTTGTTGTGAGTGTTCTTGGAATGTTGGTTCTTGCACAAGCAAGAACTTATCAGATGTTGGTGGTGAACTGAATGCAGATCTGAATCCAGGAATTTACTTAAGGATTCGTTAAGATTGCGAGATAGCATTTTTTTTTTTTTTAACATTTTCATAACTTTGCCTTGGCAGAGGTTTGTTCTCCCTGAGCATTACTGGTTCTTTAAAATGCCAGAAGCTAACTTTATATTTGGTGACTTTTAGGTCTGACAAGACACACAAGTTTGGTTCTGCTGTTTGATTCCCAAGAGGTAAAATACATTTTTCAGGATGATACCTCATTGAGAATACAGTTGTTCATGAAAATGTCATCTTTCTGCCAGAATCTGCTGTGTAGACATAGCAACATGCAACAGAGTTATGAGAGGAGGAGCATGGTTGACTGTGGCAACAGAAAGTTTGGCTAAACTATTCTAAAAAGTTAGAGATAACACCTGCAGTACAGCCGAACCATAAGGGGGGCCGGGGGTGTGTTATGTAAGTAAAAAAGTTTTCCTCAGAACAGAATAGATGTAAGGAAGTATACAGTATCTGATGTGTCGTATTAATATGATTTGGATGCATGCGTTTTGTTGGATGGTGTTGCACATTTGTCCCACACTTAAAGGGCTACTGTATTTCAGGTTCTTTGTGAAGTGAGTTTGTGTCAGGAATATGCCATGAGCCTATTCAGAAAAACTCTGGACACACGCTAATGTTATGCATGGCTATACATGGTGCCAGATTATCTGCTTAATTAAAAGAATTGTGGCAGAAAACAAGCCACGCAATGCAGCATTGGTTATCACATGATATATTTGTTTCTACTTATTTCCTCCCTACACCTCTGTTTTGACTAGGCGCTTCTTTTAGAAATGGCACCGCCTACATGTCCTTCCAATCTTGATGAAGGCCATGACCTGAAATACATCAGTCTCATAAAGTTGTATCCTTAACTACAAGTGTTGCTAAAGCTCTTGTGATTTTTTCAGCGGTTATTCCCTCAAAGTACCTTGAAAGTTGATGAAGCTTTGCCAGAACATCTGACCTGCTACCAGCAGCGTAAAGATGAATCTAAGGTCTTACTTGTATTTTGCTTAATGTACAAATAGTACTTCATCCCAAATAAAGATTAGTCACATGTTTGAAAATCTGAGGATTATCCTGCCCATCAAGCACAGTCATTATGACAAAAATGTTTTTCTAGCTCAGTTTAACCCCACAACAACAAACATACATTGTGCTATCATGAAGTACACCTATCATTGAAACAATGCATTCCGTCTTTACAAGATAAACAATCAGTCCGAGGTGAATACTGAACTTTCATTCAGCTCCTCTGCTTTTTCCTCAGCATTTGTAAAACAGTGAATGTGGTCTGGACAATTTTTAATGTCCTTTAAAGCAATGGGGCTCTGCATGAGGAGAGCTTCTCACTGCAGACAAAACGTGATAATATCCTCTGATTCTGAACATCCCTTTGTAGTTTTTCTTAGTCAAACTCTTCATCATATTTGATGACACAAGTATATGACATAAGTATTTCAAAGTATCCAGAGTAAACAGCGACAATATTTGCTGCAAAAACCTCTGAATTTATACCGTTTGGTAGCAGTTGTATTGTCTTGTAAAGCAAACTAGACAGCGCTTCTTGCAGAAGGACACATAGGCTGTGCTGTGTCTCAAAATAGTGCCTAATCAAAGCTGCTGTGTAGTGTACAATTAAGTGGATACAAACAAACTGTTTCTGGACAGAGAGAGAACTGAGCCATGACACTGTGGCACACGATCAGGCTCATGCCATGTACTTCTTACAGTTATAATAAGACAGTCTAGATCGTCAGTCTAAGCCTATTTGCAGCTTAACCAATCCTTAGCACCAGCCCAGGTTCATGCTCTTTATTAAATGTCATCTGAATTCAACCACATGTCATAACCATACCTGGAAGGAAGATTTAGCTCTACTGTTTAAATGTTACCCATGTTTTATGTATTAAAGCTTTAAGGCAGTGACTTTGGAGGGAGAGGAGGCTTTGGTGGGTTTGTTCGGCTGTCAGAAAGGGTTGTCACTTTAGGAAAGTCCTGGCTGCAGGGCGTGATTCCTCTTAAAAGGCCATAGATAGTCATTTCTTGCTCATTGTGTTACCTGCATAGATCCTACAGACATTCACTGACTGAAATCGAAGCAGTGAAAAATGATGTGATTAAAAAATGAATTCAGCACATACCTCAAAAGGTCACCCATGAAAAGAATGGATTATGTAAGCTCTTGATCAATGGATCATTTCACCACACTTTCACCATGTCGAGCAGCCTGCGCTCATCTGCGTCTAACTTCTGGGTCGAATTAAAACATGCCCCGTGTGCTTGTCAGCAGCTTATGTTGAAGCTGTCATTCGCTATCTCCAGCCGTCTCTCAGCCCAGAAGTGTGGGCCTGTCTTCTTGGCCGGCATTGGTTTTAATTGAAATTGATTTTGTCTCCAGCCAAGGAAGCTGCTGTAATAGATAGGCAATGTTGTGTAGCTGCCTGCAAACTCCCATTGCGTTCCTAATGGATTTTGAAGGCTCCTAGGTTTAGAAAGGCCAAAAACAATGCCCTCCCCCCCGCCCCAAACATGCTCTTATGACAGAAGTCTGACTTAAACAGTACACAAAGATGCTGCTCTGAACACCAAAGCAGTTCGTTTTCTGCTCATTTCCACTCTTTTATACCATTTATGTGCTCCACTTGCCTTGTGGACATCCAATGAAGCCATTATTTCAGATTAAAGTGCTCTCTCTGTGCTCTGGCTTTATTACTTTTCTCCTCTTTTACTCAGTGTCCCTTACTCTGTTTGAGATGTACAGCAATTCATTGTCTGTGTGGGTGTGTGTCAGTGGAAATTACTCGATTTTGCTTCCCTTAAGGTGGAAATGTTGTAGGGCTGGGTGATATGGACTAACTGTCCTGCCTCGATATTTTTCAGCTGAATGGCGATGCAAGGTATAGGTGTTGATGTTTTATATGAATATCTCAATGAGGGGTTTGGATCTGTTTATTTTTCAATCAAAAAACAGTGCTGAGTGAATGAGTGCTTTTTAAATACCTAAATGGTTCCTTAATCATACTTTTTTTTAATCAAAAGAGCATAAATACTGTTGAATCTTCTCGCAAACCATGTGACAGTGATTCTGTTGGCTTAAATGACCATTTAATTAGTTTGAGAGAATCCATAGACATCTTATGGGCAGAGGGTCCAGCATCTTTGGCTGTTATATTTAGTAAATGGTTCCTAAATGAGGCACTTATGATCTGTTTTTGATATTTGGTTGACATATTCAAAATGTTTGAATATCCTTCTGCGCCCACAATGTTTATTTCGCATAAATCAATTCAAACGTAGTTTAATCATGTTTTTGAATTATATTAGGCCAACAAGCCTCATGGTTTCGCTCAAGTATACAAAGCCTATACTGACTATTAAATCTTCATTTTCTTAATCAAAATACTACCAACCATTGTTGTTCTACTATAATATAATCAATCCAGTGCTTTGTTTATGGACAAATAGCAGAGCATTGTGGCGTTGAAGTAGAGCTATTAAAGTCAGGTCCTTCATTTGCAGTTTTTACATAGTGTTTGATTAGGATTAGAGACTTTATTACATACTGAAAGAGTAAAGAAAAGATTTAGCAAAGTTGTAAATCCAGTGCTGACCAAGGGTACTTGGTATTTGAAAACTTTGAAATCATTAGTGACCCTTAACATAGCCTTGCAGTCCTTTTAACTTAATTTATGAACCTTACACAAGACAAAAGATTGCAACTTCAATTTAGTAAATAACAGTCATTTCAATGGGGTATCAAAAATTACACAAACTAAACGATTTCAATTTTTTCCTCTGAAAGACAAAGAGCTAGCTAAATACACAAACTTATCTGCAATAATTGGGAGATTGAGAGTTGCGAACCAGAAGTTGGAGAAACCTTCCCAGCATTACACTCACTAATGGCAATAGTTAGTCAGATGGAATGTTCTTCAACACAAAGTTAATGACATGGACAGAACACTGTTGTCCTCTCCCCTATCCTGATTAAAGTTTCATCAGTATATCTTAAAACCTGACATTTATCTCAGCCTTGGAAAGTAGAGAGAAGCTATCGAAGTGCACACAATCCTATCCTTTGGCACTGGGTTAAGCCTGACTGAGTGAAGTGTGTACACATGTAATAGAATTGAGCCAGATCAATTGAAGTTGCCCAAACCGCCCTCTTTTGAGTCACTGGTTGAGTGTATTTGTCACTTTCCCTGCCACCTCTTCTTCTTCTCCTTCCCCCTATATACCCGGTGTTTCGCCCCGGGGAGGCAGGTCAGAGCAGCAAATGTCAGTACCATGAAGCGGGAGCTGTGTCGACAGTGTGCGCTTCCTTCCTTACGCCTCAGCGAGCTAAACCTCTGTTTTCTTCAGGTCCAAAAGTCTTGCCAGCTCTAATCTCATACATGGCCCTGTTCTGTGGATTGGACAGAAGAGTCCCAATAGCCTTCACATTGGCCAAACGTTTTATTTCAGAGTCTCTGGGCAGAGGAAAGAAAAAAAAATGAGCCCTGCAGTGAGAGGTTCACTTCTTTCTCTCTGCTGTTCTCACCCATTATTCAGGAAGGGATCCAGCATCAACGTCACTGCGTGCTATTAATGGATGTGCCTAGGATACCGTGTAGTCAAGGAAACCATTTAAAATAGGTCTTTATTTTTTTATTTTACAGCAGTGTTTCTGCAGTTTGAGTGGGGCTGAGCTGAGAGATGCATCTACAGCAAAAGTAAAATCAGATTAACTTTAATTAAAATCGCATGAAATTAGAAGAGGATGATTGTACGATCAGTGGATTCAGAGGAACTCCTTCTCCCTCTGACTTTTGTGGGTCAGATTTGGTTTCTCTGGCAGCGAATGAAATGTGGGAGAATTACAGAGTGATTCATCTCACTACTGTGGTTTCTGGCTCAGTCAGAGAGGAGCAGCACACAAAGTAGCCTCCTCTCATCCTGTGTGTAGGATCCCTGCTCCAGCGTCACAGAGAGAGATAGGGCTTGGAAATACTCTGGATTTTTAAGACATATTAAATTTCCAAACAAGATACAGGGGGAGGTAATACAGCTGAAATACAGAAAGATTTATTTGATGTTGGGTGGAAAAAAACAGATGCCAGGCTTTGTACTCAAAAGATCATTTAAATCATATAGCCCAAAAGTTAATCTAATGAAACTATCCAATCAGCCAATCTCATGGCAGCAACTTCATGCATTTAAGCAAGTAGAGATGGTAAAGACAACCTACTGGAGTTCAATCCTTTCTCCAGAATGGAGAAGAATCATGATTCAAGTGACTTTGGCCATGGCATGGTTGTTGCTGCCAGATAGGCAGTATTGACATTTTCATCTCTTGTGGTCAAAATTTTGGCCACCTAAATATATTAGAGGTTTAGAAATGTTCAGATCTGCCCCATAATATTTAATATTTCAACAACTGATTTGCACGTAAGTTTATTGATTTTTAGTCACATTACTAACAACACAATAATAGCATTGTTGAAATTACACACATTTATTGTCAACTTTTCAATAAGTTGTCCAAACTGAAGAATTTGTTGGTCTCACCCACTTTTAAGCTGACACACAGTTGGACTTCTTCATATATCCTCAGGACAATTTTAGACCTGTTAGTTGAAAAAAATAAATAAATCCAAGGATAAAATGTGTGTTTGTGCCACACTAACAGTTACAGAATAGCAGCTAACCAGCTAGGTGCAGGAGCTAACAACTCCTGTCATTTAAAAAACCTTTTAATCAAGATTATTACACAGTGTGTAATAATCTTGATTAAAAGAGAAAGAAATTCTGTTTTTTTTTCTAGAAATTTGAATAAAACTACTGTTTGGAGGCAACGCTTCTATATTTTCCTAGAAATATGAATTTTTATTTTATTGTTATGCTGGTAGTGTGACAACTATTGTTTTATTTACCCTCCAGTTAAATCAAATGACACATTTGTGTCAGGGCTGCACACTGGTGTGTAGTACGCTTTACATGTAATTCTTGCTACCTTGTCTATGATGGCCTTTTTCTGCACCTCTGGATGGAGCCTACCGAAGAGGACTTGGCCATCCAATGCTGAGCTCTTGACATGCTGCTGCTGGACATCAGTCGAAGGCTGATAACTAGGGCAGTGGATATGTCATGGAAAAGGAGTGGGCCAGCTGCTTTGCATATAATCAACACACAGCCTGTGTCTGGTCTTTGCTTATTCTGTCATCTTCTATGTGGAGCCCAGTGTTTCCACAGTGCTTCTCAAATATTTTCATTGTCCACTGGGAGTAACTTCCCTGTAGGGCTCAAGAGAGCAATGGATGAATGTGCTGCTGCATCGTATATTTACAGTTCAAATTAATATCTACAGCTGAGTACAGACTTAACCCCTGAGTTGGAGCAGATATTCAAATATCAGGTGTAAGGTGACGGCCATAGTCTGTATTGTATTTCAACATTTAGCAAAAATATTCAAGGTTTGAGTTTTGGTACGCATGGCTCAGCCCTAGAATGAGAGCTCCATGCTCATGTAAAACTTCCAGTCAGATGCTTTTTAATCCGAGAAACCAACACAAATACTGATTAACCCAGTTCATAAAACTAGAGCTATTCTATTTTTGTCCATCCTGGGGTGTATTATCTTTCTTTCTGCCTACTGTCTATTATTTTATGCCCTCGGCTGCTTCTAAAGAATATTGCAATTTGCAATTAAAACTAGCATGCAATTAAAACAGTCATTTTTTTCTGCGCCACATATATGCAGTACAGTAAATTTCTCGCCTCAGACCTTCCACCAATTCCTCCTTGGGCAGTATTTATCACCCCTGAACAAACACAAGTCAATTAATGAAAGAATAATGAGCAGCACTAATTAACGAGCTGTTAAAATCTCTGAAAGAGCATTTGTCCGAGTCGGACATCAGCCCTCACACCTCCAAATAATTTAGTGTGCGCCTCCCATGTGGATCTATAAGAAGCTTATACGTTAGCCAAACATTGATTTGATATTCTCCTCTGACACGTGCGTGCTGTGATGGTCATGCTTGTAATCCTGTTGGCTAAATATGCTTAGCTGTGAAAGCAGATTAAGACATGGCTGTGTTTTCTTGGCCAGATATTCCCAGTGGCCCGGCTGATCTAAGCAAGAGCTCTGAAACATCTGTCCACTGATGTTGTGTTAAAGCATGACCTGAGGCCAATGTTCAGTCAACGCAGCATGAAGGGCCCCGTTGTATGAGAGCAGCAAGAATTATTCATCCTTCTCTTGTTATGATTCAGGTGAAACAAGACATTTCAGATTATGTGATGAATAATAAACAACACAATTCATTTTACAGCATACATACATTCTCACGGAAGGATCAAATGTCAAAACCCTGTTTGCTCAGACAACATACATTTGATATTCATACAAAGCAACTAAATACAGTGTGTACACATCCTTCTTTTGCAAGACAGTGTTTTCACTTTTTTCAAAAGTCATACTGGATAGTCTCTGTTTTTCACAAGGGTCAAATAAAAGACAAAGCATGGAATTATGTCCAAGAGAAAATAGTTTAGATAAAATATGACAATTTATCTACATATGCTAACTGTAGAATAGATGCATCTTTATGGCCCCAGCTTCAAAGTCCATGTCCTTTGTTTCTAAGTTTGACAAAATATCTAGTCTTCAGGCCCTTACCTCTCCAAACCACAGAAAATATCCAGCAATAAAACAAACTTGTATCTATACTTTATTGATTCAATTCTGGGCTGCATGGAGGTGCAGCAGGTAAAGCTGTTGCCTCACAGAGAAGTTGCTCAAATGTCTCTGGCCAGACAACGTGGTGTTTATATATTCTCACCATACATGCTCGGATTTCCTCTGAATGCTCCAGTTTCTGAAAAATAGATGTCTGATACTGCTGCAGGCTAATGTTGGCCTTCCTCCTGCAGCTCAGTAAGTTTTTTATGAGATTTGGCTCACTGGACCAGCATTAAAGTTCAGTGAATGCAAAGATTTTGTGCAAATGTTGCAGGATAATGTCACAAACAAGACTTACATCATGCAAACATGACTACCATTAGAGTGTTGAAATGTAACTTTTAAGTGAAGTTATTACAACTTGGCATTACAAAAACTTCTCATACTGTAATTTTAATAAAATGTGCTGATGTCGTCACTCACTGTGTATACAACCAGATGGTATGGAAAATATGCCCCCAGTTTTTGTTGTATCGCAAGGGTTCACTATACTGCTCAAAATTTCAAGGAATACATCCAATGACACTTTAAAGAGGACATATGCTTGTTTCTCCTTTTCACTATGCCAGACTAGGATGCCTGTAAAGCATTTCTGCCCTCAGTACAAGTCATTTAGTTCCTTCATTGCCCCACAACAGCATTCTCAAAATCCTCATTTTAGGCCATTAACAAGCGCTTGTTGAAACGCGTGGTCTCAAGGATGACCTAAAGTTACCTTGCAATGGCACAGCCCTTTGTGCTCTGATTGGTCAGTTCTATTGGGGGTTAGAGCCAGCTTGTCCTTCTTCTTCTACTGTATTTTCCAGCAGGCTTAAGGCAGCGACCGCGTATTGAGTCCCCCAACAGGCCAGAGCTGGTAATGAGGCAGAGTGAGCGAGGGAGTTTTAAACCCCTGCTGCTGGATGTGTTCCTCGGTGAGGGTTTGGGGCTGACGGACATCACAGAGGGGGAAGTGTTTTATCAGGTTACTCCAATAAAAAGAAAGGTACCTTGTGATGTCATGACGTTTGAAATCTCGCGGACATCTCGCAATGACCTATTTTCAGAGGCATCAAATCTCGTTCTAGGATATCAGAAAAAATACAGTATCTAATTTTTTGAAAATCAAGGGGGTGTAAGGTCTTGTTTTCAAATTTATTATATTATATGTAAGTATTAAATCATGCATCAGCATGATATGTCCTCGTTAAACAGCTTTACTCCCTCATTTGACCATATTTTCTCTCATGAAGAAGTCAGAGGTGTATTGATAATTAGATTAACCTTGTAAAGTGTGGCCTGATTGAAAAGACTTCTTCATTTTAAAAAACAGAGGAATGGGTGGAGGGTCTGTCCGAAACAACTATCACCATTAATGAAGGCTGAGCACCTCCCCACCTCTGCATTGTTTACTAGAAATCAATCAATCAGTCAATCAATCTTTATTTTTATAGCGCCAATTCATAACAAGTGTTATCTCAAGACACTTTACAATAGAGCATAAAGTTCTTCATTTATGGATACACATATATGCATAGATACATATATAAATAAAAAAAATACACATATACATATATATACAAATATATACATCCAACACCCAACATGAATCCATATAGCCAATCATGAATCCCTCCATCATGGCGGCAAGAAAAAACTTTCTGTTAAGCAGCAGGAAATCTTGAATGTGGATCCCAGTCTCATGATGAACAGCAAATCCATGCTGTGTTGGGTGTGTGGGCAAAGGAAGGGAGGTAAGAGGAGACAAGTGGACTAAAGTAAGAACTAAAGTTAGTGACAGATCCATGAACCATAGACCTGTCGTCTGATTTATTAGAGGTTAGCCTCTTGAGATGCTACATCTGGTTTTCAGGAGGATACTAATGTCTGAATGGTTGTGATGTCATGTCATTTTATAGGAGTATAATCCATGCCCAGACCACAAGTGTATCCCTACCATATTTGTCTCCGTTAAGTATTAATGGCCTCTGGAGACGTGACATCCCATTTTAAAGAGGGACCCCATGACTATGTGGTGCTAAATATAGATACTATAGATGTATCAACCATGGATAGGGACATCATGCTAATATCTACATTAACAGCTATAATGATAATGGGAATGGAATGAAATGCAACCACCAAAGTTACAATGTAGGTAGTATGATAAATCACTGCTACCCAGACACTGCTTGTGGACATCACTTTGCACAATTAAACTTACTTGAATGGAAAGACCACCATATTAGGCCATCTCTCATACACTGTTTCAGCTTGCTCTGCACTCCAGTGTTAAAATATATGATTATCAAGAATAATATCAAGATTTAGGGACTACAGAATTATATTAAAGAAGTTTAAGATAAAATAACAGAGAAAATTACAAGCTACTTTTTTATAAATTGTGTTTTATCCTTCACTAGAGAAGACTGAAGTGTATTTTGAATCACCAATCAGTTGTTACGAACAGCTTTTATTCAACCATGACAAAGAACAACATGTTCTGTGATTTTGTAGTCTTGTAATAATTTCACCCTTTAATCCGAGGAGGTCATGTTCCTTTGGAAAGGTCAATCAGCCTGTCAAAGGTCACTGTGCTCCTAAATGTATGAAACACTAAGCTAATCACAAATCATTTCATGCAATTCAGGGAGAGTTGCACCAAGCAGGTGTCTGTTATGTAAATCATGATCTGTTAAGAGCTCTATTGTAAACCTTTGCTGTTGTTGATTGGCAGGCATACTTGTGACATACTTTCATTAAAAAAAAAAAAAAAAGAGTTACAAGGTTGAATTAGCTAATTGGTCATGAGACGTACTGTTGCATCTTAAAAATAATCAGTGTCCCGGTGTACATAAGGTAGAACTTGACTTTTAAATGTCCCATTATTGAGAATCAGTAATAACATTTATTGCAGTCAGGAACAGTTTGTATATGGAATAATATGTGGGACTTGAAGTCTAGCATTATAACTGCTTTTGTACATTATAGCCTGATCATGAAGAGAAATGATGTGTGAGGATGTTTAACTGTGACAAGCGTACACTGCTATCATTTACTTGGATAAGGGCTCCAATGTGGAAACAAATAGTCTTGGTAGTGCTGAATGTCAGGAAGAAAAGGTGAGAGGAGCCTCCCAGGTGAGAGCTACATAAGGTGAGGGTGGAGGGATGGAGTGGTGGGGGGCAGTGGGGTGGAAGATGGCAATGCTCTGGCAGTTGACATCACAGCCTGCCATATGAGCAGCTGAGCAGTCGAGTGGAAAAGTGCAGTCTGGCGAATCTGGGACATAGAAGCAGAATATGGTACAGTATGGTGTTGTGGGTTCAACTGATTAAACACCAGTGCAGACGGCGTAGTTATTTGTGAAATGACATAAAAACATAGAATTTTGCTCCAGTTACTGAAATATCCCAACACAATTTTTTCTTTATTATATTTAAATTTGAACTTCAGCAAGGAACATTTTAGGATAAAGTTGATGATCAATTTGTGCATGGATTTTATTGCTTATTATTATTAAACAGATATTAATTAATGGCAGGACGAGTTGCAATCAAAGACATGAAATAAAGTGCTTAGAGACAAGACTGGGGAATTATCTGACAAGTTTACTACGGCCAGGTGCAGATCAAGAATGAATTATTCCTCTCACTTAAAATCAGGCATGCTTATAGGTCCAATATGTAACTCTCATGGCTCAGATTGTCACTCTGCAGAAATATACATACACATGGAAGACTAAAGATACATAAGAAAACTTCAACGATAACTTACTAGACTTAAAATTCATACTAACATATGGTCATATTTTGCTTTTTGATCTTTTTGTCCCCTTTAGTGTGCTTCACGTCTCTTCTGCACAGTAGAGTTCTAAGTTCAAGACAAAGGCCCTCCTCACACGAGGACGGCCCCGTATTGTCTTGGTGTCGGGATCAAAACATGTATTGCTGTTTACACATCGTGTTGTACATAGGCTTGTGCATTTACATGACAATGCAAAATCCTGTCGGGTTGCCCGTCTGGTTCTGCTCCGAGGTGGATTCCACATCAACAAGTGCTCATGCGCGCCTAACATGCTGCGTCTCTGCATGAGCACTTGTTGCTGTTGTTGCTGTAGCTGGTGTTGTTGGTGTTCTGTGAGCAAATGTTGGTATAAAAGTCGTAGCAATGTTTGTAGCTGCTGGAACAAGATCAGAATCAGCCTGGCTGCCGCCATTGTTGTTGTTGTTGTATGTGACAGTGTGGGTTGGGGGGCGGGGAGGAGGAGGGGTGCTATGAGGTCACGGTCTTTCTCGGACTTATCTGTTTATACCAACTACGGCATGAAGACAAATACGCAGATATCCACTTGCAGACCTGTTTTTAAAAAAATATGCGGAGTCATGGACAAATACGTGTCTCCGTATGTCAATATCACCAGATTGATAGTTTATTTTACCGGAGTCTTACAAATTCGTACTCGTGTAAAGCCCACCAAAGTTTGTAGCATCAAAACTTCTCCCTTTGCTCATGCTTCCTCCTGCTCCTCCACATAAATCTACAAATGTGATGTCCTACCACTGTTATGTTAGAATACAAACCCTTTGTTGAGTTGTTGAAAATGCTGCTGAAACACTCTAAACTGACCAAGTACCACAGTCAACCGATCTACCGATTAAGAAATGTTAAGCCTCTGATTGTTAAAAATGACTTAAATAAATCAAATGATAGAAATATGGTAAGTTTACTTTCGTCTCATAGTTGAGTTCTCTCTGACCCTGAAATTGTCTTTTCTTCACTCTTACTCTATGGCGTTCTTTAAAGCTGCGTTGATTTATCAAATTATATATCTTTTCATTTACAAAAGACAGTAAATTAATGATTTTTCCTGCAGCATGAAACATATAAACGTTTCTGTAATATTTTATTTATGTGCTGAGCTGTGATGTTTTATCATTTAGATGTCTCCCCATTGTCAAAGTAACCTTGCAGTGCTGCTGGATCCCCATGATTCACTGCCAGTAATAGGACAGATCCATCTTGCAAAGCTCCAATCTTGAAGGACTGAGCTCTGACCAGTCAGGTTCCTTTCAGGGGGAAAAGACATCGGCTATAAGCGTGACAACAGCAAGAAGGCACTGCTCATACAGATATTAGCATAGATGCTAACAGCAGAAGCAGTTTTGTCAGATCTGGAATGCATTTCTTCATTTAAAATGAAAAACAACTACAAACAGCATCACTGTGATTTATTGACAAAATGAGATAATGAAACAAGGTTTTAACAGTAATTAAAATAAATCCCTAGTAAACACTTTATTCAACATTCTGGCATGTCATGTTATAAACAAAGGGAATGTTGATAAAATAGTATTTTAATCATCACCTTCAGCCTGCCAACGATGAGAGACAGAATAACCAGAGCAAACAGTGATGGACATCACTGATGCATGGACTGCCATGAACAGAGAGAAGCTTTAAAACAAGTCGCAGGTGTTTGTGAACACATGTTTGTGTCACTGTGCGTATGGTAGGGCTGCTTCACAATAGCAAAAACCAGATCACGATAACTGTGACTGAAATCAGGATCACAACTATTAAAGACATTTACTCTTAATTTTATTGCTTTGTATTACATGCATTTATCATGATCAAACACTCTTTGTTTACACACTTTGATGGTCACATTGAAATGATAAGTGTATGTTATAATGCTATTTAAAATAAATAAAAAACTTATCATTCATCTTGATTATCTAAATTTCAATACTTGTAAAATTTGAAACGCTTTTGATTGTGAAGCTCTTGTAGATGGTGCAAGCTGGTGTGCCTGTGTGAAAAAAACACAGAAGCACACAGGGGACTGCACCATGAAGCAGTCATTAGAGGAAATTTGCCACCCTTACATACAAAACAGACTCATTACCAAGGGCGTCCACTGTAAATCTCAAACTCTGGGGCTAACTGCATTACATATTTGGGTGATATAGGCATCATTAAGGTGACACACATGTCCAACTCTGTTTATCCTCTATGTTAGAACATTTTGCGGTCTTTTTTTTTTTTTTTTTTGGCAAATGCTCTTAAACAAATCATCAGTAATAATTCAATATCAAAAGTCCAAGTGCAGCTGAACCCTCATTGCTCCCCAGACAGAAAGCGGATCACTCTCCTGGAGCGAAGAACTGTCAATAGATATCCGATTACTCGCAAATCCATGCATGCAAATTGGGACTGAAAGTCAGATGCTAATGTCTCATCTTGTCTGATCACATCAGACACGACCAGCCTCACTGCCAGGACTCAGTGACGACAGAGAAATGAAAAAGAAATCCCCCAACCCCTTCTTACAGTACATGAAAGACATGGTTCCTAAATATTGTGGTATATCAGCACCGGGTGAGTCAAAGCACAGCTGGAACAAAGAAGGCAAACATTGAAGGCAACCCATGCTGCGTACTGACTCAATGATAAAAAAAAATACATTGAAGAAAAAAGAGAAGGGAGGAGAGACAGGAAGATCGACTGCCCTGCTATATTGGACAGGAGTGTCGTTGCCATGGCAACCGGCAGCCCTGGATAGGAATTTGGAGCAGCGAGTGGAATTACTGCGGAGGATTTGATGTTCAGTACACATCTGGGGTCAGCTAATATGGGTGCTACAATCAGCTACACTCCTCCGCAGCACCGATGCCTCATTTAGGGAAACAGCGCTCTCGTCAAAATCTCTTCTCACCCAGTGCCAGATTAAACAACGGCTCTCTAACCCGACAGATGTTTGTGTTGCTAAATACAACGTCAGATTGGCAGATGTAAACATGTGTTCAGTTGGTTGAGGTAGTGCTGGCTTTGTGAAAATGAGAGGTTTTATTTTAATCCGCCTATTTTTCCAAAGCCAATGCGCTAAAGATCAGACCTTTTTATATGAATGAAATGAAAGAGCACAAACCAGTCGGATGTTGCATAATATATTCGGTTACAAGACCCTGAGACTCTAAATCAAATGTGGGCTGATATTTTTGTCAGCTTTCAGATTTGCAGTTCTTTTTTTCTGTTGTGTTCAGTCTGAGGAAAAATGACTGTTTTCTCCACAGGGTTCATTCTCAGACTAGGCGTAAACACTGAAGCTTGAACTCTGATTTTATAACAAAAATATGAGGAACCTCAGGGTCAAGCTCCCAAATCTGAGATGAGCATCTTTTATTTACTGCAGCAATGAAATTTAGAGGGAAGGAAAGGAGTGTGTCTCTCAGCCCTTTGCTTTTGAGCGAGCACTCGGTGGTATGTTTGATGTGTGTGGTAATCGTGTGCTCCGGGGTAGGTTTTGAGTAACAGAAGGAATGCTCTCCTACAAAATGAATAAAAGGGTGAGTCAGCCTATGATAAATGTTGTTAGTTTATGTTTTTACCAGAGTGGCTCCAGATGCAAAACTGCAGTCAGAGCTGTGGGTTCTGATTTCTGATGCTCCACTTTGCAGGATCATTACATCAGCCAAGAAGTTAGGTTTTTGCCAGCATTTGTTTGTTTAGAAGTGTGTGAACAGGTAGGACTGGGAAATATATCGATTCTATCAATGATTAATAATTTGTTTTCTTTTTTTGCAGAAGATTTCAAAATCAAAAATCAAGATTTTTTTCCTTGACTTACCCTAACTCCACTTAAAAGTTGGGGAAGTATTTGAATACATAAAATGAGAAAATTGAGACTCTTAAAAATGGTAGGCCATGCTATTTTCACACAAATGCATTTCTATGCATGTATTTGTTATTTTTTCTTTTTTGTTTGTGTGTTTGTTTGTTTCTCTGTTAGCAACATAACTCAAAAGGTTCTGGACGGATTTTTCAATGAAATTTTCAGGGATGTCCAGATTGGGACAAGGAACAAATGATTTGTCATGTTTGGTTTCGGAGGGCCATTAAGGCTCAGTTTTTAGGGTGAGAAGTAGGACTGTCCCTACTGTACATCGAGCTTGCTTGTACAGAGCCTGGTTTGATTGAAGTGCTGTTTGGCTGCGATGGCTTTGTGGCACAACAGGTATGATAAAACATCAGTGCATTAGCACAGAAAGCAGTGAGAGCTAGCACGGAAGTGGATAACTCTGTGGTGCCAGCCCCCAATGCCCAATAACTGCTCATTTGTATGTCTCATTTTGGACGCACAGCAGGGCTTATTCACACACTGTTTAGACCAAGACAGACGCTTTTTCTGTGCTAGCTCAGGCATGTTTATAAGTTAGAGTCTTAGTTTTTCTTTGAGCAAATTAAGCTGCTTCAGTCTTCATGATCTCAAGTTTACACTACAAGAGCATTATTGGGGCTGCTTACCAATGAGCTACCTGGGTGTGAATTGATGGTGAATGCTCATGTGACAGACACAAGTCAATATTTATCAACCTCATTTTTAAAGAAACACAGATTTCTCAATAAACAGACAACACTGTTGTGTTGACACTAGGGATCGGATGAAATATTGTTTGGCAATATATCGCAATACAGTAGGTGATGAAATGCATCGAGTTTGAAAAAAATGGATCGCGAAATCATGTCATGTCCGGTAATAGTGCATGTGACCAGAAATGACGATAACAAACACTAGCACCAACTACCTTGCCTCCAAAAATCTGAATGATGGAGTCAAATGAGGTCGAAATTGAGGACGCTCCGCCTGGATACAAATCATCTGTCTGGCAGTATTTTGGCTTTCTCATTAAAAAAGACAAAGACGGCGAAAACAAGCCTACTGCTTGTTAGCATACACTTTTCTTTTTTACTTTTTTAATATTGAATCGTGACGTATCGTATTGTGACCCGGGCATATCGAGGTGCAGCATATCGTGAGTTTAAGTGTATCGTCCCATCCCTAGTTGACACTAAGGGCTCTAATTTCGTGGCGCAGCGCAGGGGGCGCAAGTCTGGCGCATCCTGCGCAGTGTTAATTTCATGCCAAATTTGACAATTTGGTAGACCGTCTGCGCAGAAATGGGTGTGACGGCGCACCAGGGGGAGTCGACGGCGCACCAGGGGGAGGTGTCGGCAGATTCATGTTGGCGCAGTGACAATTTAAGCCAAAAACAGTGCAGAAAGTGCGCTGAAAGCTCGCCAGCTCCAACCTGGTCTAACCTCGGCGCAGGGCGAAGCGCACCCTCCGCAGCTGTAACTTGTTGACTAGCACACATGTGCACACGCCTCAGAGGCAGGTTTCCAGAGTGTCAGGCACATTTTAATGCAATAAACAATCACAGCAATCACTATTTAATGTAGCCGTCTGAACCAGCATATACATTTATATCTATATTAACTGTCCTGTCACATCTGATGTCGGATTAAAGCCGTTTGTCATAATGGAAACTTAACCTGACGGTATCTGGAAGTTTGATGCACATCTTACAAGTCAGCAATAAACAGCCTTAACATCTGATACTGAGTGTATATCTGGCTTCTCTCATTTCATGAAATTCAAAGAAAAGAGGGAGAAAAAAGACGAAGAAAAAGGAGAGAAAATAAATGTATGTCACTCAGGATTTACCTCTGATTTCCCGTATTCCTCTATTTTAGTCTTTATTTTTAAAGTGATCTAAAAAGATGGAGTACATTATTGCAAGGAGGATGAGGAGGAGAGTATGACACTGGGAGAGTATACAGTATATCACTAAAGGCTCTGCTATTTGGCGATGACAAACCAGGAGTGCAGGTGGATCACAAGCATTATGAATGGATAAGCCAGCGGAAGTGAAACTGTCTCTTATTTTTTTTACTCCTATTAATGACAAAGGAACAGATTACATCTGTCCCGGGAGCTGGCCCACACGGTGACGCGCCCCGCTGTCCATGCTCCTGCTGAAGGGACAGCGGCTCTGACCGTCTCCACTGCCAGGTCTTTCCAGCACACTGTTTCTGCGGTGGCGGGGATAATTCAGACCAATCAGATGCTGCGCCTCGGCCGCAGCGCATTTAAAGGCGAGGAGAGGCAGTCATTTGATTGGTGAAGACAGCGATCGGCTGTGTTAAACTCACTCACGCCTCCGTCTCCTCCTCTCTGGATAGGCGCTGAGGGGCTGGCACGGAGGCGTGGATGCGATGGTCTGCGCTGGTCTGTGCCTTGAGTGCGCCTCTCTTGGCACTGCAGGAAACTTGCAAAGTGCGCTGGTCACACCCTGTCTGCACGGCGAAGGCCGGCGCAGGGCAGGTGCGCCTGCGCTTGCGCCTGGTCTACGAAATTAGAGCCCTAAGAGTGTCACAGAAGCGTCTGATGCTCACCTCTGCAGCTCCTTTAGCAGCTGCTTGCACTGGATTTAATTCACCAATATCCATTGCAAAGGATTTAAAGGAGAAATAATGATAAAATATGCTTCAAGAAGACACAAGTGCACAATTTATTGAGCTTAAGTAGGAAAATATACTTTTTTGCTTTATTTGATGAATTGGTGAGACAGTGCATTGTACTGGAAATTGGGATGGGGAACACATGCAGCAAAGAGTAAAACCTGATTCGTACCCTTGCTGGCTGTGAGCTTCTGTACATTGGGCTGCTGCTGGCTGTTATCCTCGTCCTATAGGTTATTTTCAACTGTCAGGGGGACATCTTCATCTGCAAGTGAAGAGTAGTTTAACTAAATTTGATTCATTTTGAACACAATGGGAATTCACTCCTGATATTTTGTTTGAGACACCACCGAGTAAGTTATTTCCCACTTTTTAAGGAAATAGTGGTTTGTTCTCAGTTTTGGATGTAGAGTGTCGAAGCAATGTCTGTGCCAGCTGATACCTGTGGTTGCCTGCAAATTTAAGCATCAGCCCCCAACGATAAAGATGATGGAGAAGGATAAAATGGATTGATCTTTGGTGATCATGGTTGGCCTTAGGGATGGAGGGATGGAAATCAAAAAACAATTCATGCAGAGAATTTTTTTTTCCCATACAGAAAATCCACAGGAATTGTTGAAGATTTGTGTCGATAAACAAAATCGTCAATGACATTGGTATCAATAAACTCTTATAAATTCCCATTGGGGCTGTCGCCTTATATTTGATATTTTGAATAACCGGTCAAATATGGGGATAAATATCAATGACAGAATAGTAAACAAGTATTCGGATGTAAAATATTGAGTGTAGTGGAACATCAGGGCGCCTGAAGCAGTGAACCATTTCATCCAACAGAGGGCGCTCAGTGCAGCTTGACCGTCAGCCACATCCGCTGCTCCCTTGACCTCAGCAAACAAAGAGTTTCTACTCCAAGCGGACATTAACAGCACCGAATCATCTGAGGAGAGCTGTGTGGAAGTAGTTTTGGTTCTACACTGTTGAAGGCAAACTTAAAATCAAAGGCTGGGCTGTGTGTCGGTTATGTGCAGATAGGCCTGTCACGATAACAAATTTTGCTGGACGATAATTGTCCAAAAAATTATTGACGATAAACGATAATATTGTCAATATTATTTTGATTTTTTTCACATTTTTTCATTAATGAAATTAAAATTTATGTCGTAATAAAGTGAGTAAACCATATCAAAAGCAAGAAACTTTAATTTCTAAAGAATACTTAACTGTAATTGGAAGGTCAGGATCTTTTAAATAAAATAAATTATACAGCTAATACAATAAATTTAACAAAAAATAGGAAAAAAAACAATGAAAATTAAATGGGCTCCCTTTTAGGAAAAAATTGCATGTAAATAAAAATAAACTAATCAAAAACAATAAAAAAATAGACCCTGTCTCTGTAAAGAAAAAAAACGAAACTCCAATAAAAACAATGAATTAAAGGGAGTTTATACAGGAAGTGTTTGTGACATGTAGCCTACTTTCTCCCAGTCAATCCGTACTGTCTGTCAAACGTTTGTAACATTTCTGGCTTTGTAACCGTATTGAAGGGCTGCATTTCTTTAGCAATGCAGCGAATGACACTGTCTGTTAGCGCATCATTTTGCGGTGTTTTTAATTCACTTTGCCGACCAAATGCCTCAAGCGCTGACAAAAACGGAGGCTCCGCACCTCCCCTTCTTCTTCTTGGTCGCCACTACTTTCAAACAAATGCGACATATCAGCTCGTCAGTGTTCATGGGCTCACACCTTGTTCATTCTGTTGAAAACCAACACATTCTCACACTGGGGCTCTGGCATTATATGCACTTTGTGGCGGAACCGTAGCTTTCGTCCCATCATTCATATTAGCGTTTGTTTCCTCGTTACTCGCATGGATGTGTGGACGCTCACTTCAGCTCTCTCCGTGTGTATGCGCGAGCGGCCCCGCCTCCCCCACAAAGATCGCTTGTTCGACAGATGCTCACTCCGCTATAAATTCGCTAAATACGCTATAGCACCTATGCACCTCGGTGTTAAGAAAGAGAGACGTAGTGAGCCATCTTCTCATTGAACCTCTTTGGTAGAAAGAGAGGAGGAAAACAGCACGCATGCACATGTCAGTTTATCGAGGCCAGCAAACTTACCGAGGACGTTTTTATTTATCGTTCGGTTAATTGGTTTATTGATTATCGTGACAGGCCTATGTGCAGAGCAGTTTCCCCACTCGTCCTCCACATCAAGTTTGCGGGCTCAACCGTCGGCTTTTCATCCAAGTTATACAGCTGAGTGCAGCAGCACTTCGTCAAGAGTTTAACCCCGCGTGACTGCATTTTTGTTTTGCAGGGTCTTTAGTGAAGGGGGAGATAACAGAGTCTCTGTCCCTTTCTATCAGGTGGGGGGAATAAAACAAATATCTGCGATTGTTTGGGTTTGCGATTTTGCTATTTTTAGGAAAAGTGGCAGTCTTAATTTCCATCGTTATTTGGCATCACATGTAATCTGACTTGAGATTATCCATGCATGTCAAAGCTTGGTACTGTGGACTGAAATGCCAAGGTTTGGACCATAACTGATCTACAGTACTGCTAATGTTCTGTTTTAGGTTTAACCTGAAAAACAAGAGTCAGTTTTTTTTTTTTAAAGGTGTCTATTTGAGCGCATGTGACAGCAGATCTGCCCTGTGGTAAGGTTTAAAGGTTATTCTGGTGTTATAAAAGTGACAGGGCTAAAACAACGATGAAAAATGGAGTGAGGCTTTATAATAATTTCATATCATCTGTTTATTTTTTTTATTATCCCTGAAAGCTAAAATGATAATGAAAATCCAATTCCATTAAACATCAATCCCTTCTTTTTGTCCTCAAACATCTGTTCCCTCTCCTGAGTGTTCCTCTGAGTCATCACCAAGTACGCTGAAAGATCGGGCAGAAAACAAAGGCTTCATGGTTTGGGGTCTGAAAGAAAGGTTTGGTTAAGTCACAAATAAATCCAAACAGGCATTTTTAAAAAGACGCTGTTTGAAGCCACACGCTGTGCCCTCTGCCCACAAAGCAGCTGCAGAGCGTGGTCTTGTATCCACCGCGATTTGATAAACAAGCTTCACATATTAGTGTAATGATGTTTTTCCGTGGAGGGCATGCTCCGCAAAACACAACTTCAAATAAATAGCATTTTAAATTTCAAAGCAAACACTTGCCTATCTCTCCCCCTCTCCCCCTTCATTCACAGTTTAAACTTTTCACTTTGCCTCTTTCTTTCTACTTGAGCTGATAAATCTGCTGAAAGGGTTCAATGTCACACCACCGTTGTCATTTCAATATTTGAATGTTGGTTTCCCTCCCAGCGAGAAAGGAGGTTAGGAGGCACTTTGAGTCCATTTTTAGCATCAGTTTGTAGACATGCAGCACATCCTTCACCACACAACTCCCCTCCTTTCACGCATACTCACGTGTGTTTCGTGTACACAAGGGCAAACACACACAAACACATACACACACACACACATACACACATGCTTGTATCCAAGCTCTCTACATGCCCCACAAAACAATAATGAATGAGGAAGGAGAAAATGTGGCAATCTGAGGGCTTCCACACCAGCACGGATCTGGTTCTGGAACCGGTTCCTTTCTAGATTTTCAGAACCCTGGTGCTTTTTAGCAAACCAGCCCGTGTTTATAACAGTTTAAGCAGAACAAAAGTGGGTGGGCATTATTCTGTGTTACTCAGGCAACAAGGTAAACAAAACACTGGCAAAATGGCGGATTGCATCGATATTGTAAAAACGTCAAGCATGCAACAACTGTTGATGATGTGGAGAAATACTGGATGGACATAGGAAGCTTCTGATCTGTAAAGTGTGTATGTGTTCCTCTATTTCCTTTACTTTCTGCTCATTTTATCAACGTACAATAAGACATGCCCACCGATGATGTCACAGTTCACAAACTGGAACCAAGTTTTTTGGTTCCAGCAGTGAACCAGTCAGGCTCTGAACCAATTTATTCTGGTCCAAACAAAGACTCTGGTTCAAAATTAGGTTCAGGATGTAGGACAGAAAAAAAAACTTAAATGTTCCTTTTTTCCATTTTAGTAGCATAAAGAAGTTGCAATGTTGTGAAAGCCCTCTCTGTTGGCGGATAACAAACTAAACCAAGCCAGTTACAGATTGTAACCCAAAAATGAGACAGGACTGAAAATACTTCAGATGATTGCACTCTGGACCTTCATAAGATAAGACTGGGCCATGAAATAAATGTATGATAATAGATTGTGGTAAAATGATGATAGATATTGTACTATAAAGTAGGGGTGGGGGAAAAAATCAGGATTCGGGATCAGGATTTTTTGTGTGATGATTTTGAAATTGTTTTTTTTTTCAAAAATCAATTAATTTTTCCAAATTTAAATGCTTCATTTTAGTCTGTGTTAATAAGCCACTTTTAAATGCAATCCAGGCTTTTGAAGAGAGAGTATAAACAGCTGGTTAAAATATATTGCTGAATAAATCCTAAAAACGGACTCACATGTGATGTGTATTTTTCCTGATATAGTCTGTAGGCATCATCATTGTTCATCTTTTTCGCTGGTGTTAAAAAGCTAACTAAGATTGCAAAATTGGCAATATTGTAGCATCGCAATTTAAATCGAATCGGGAGAAAAGTGTATCATCCCAGCCCTACTATTAAGGTAGTGGGTGGTGGGTGTGACCTCACAACAAATAGGTATCTGGTTTAAACCCTGTCCCTGTCAGGGTCTTTCAGTACGGAGTTTCGACTTTCTCCTGTGCATGCGTGGGTTCTCTTCTGACACTCTGCTTGCTCCCACAGACCAAAAACAAGTTTGTTAGGTTAATTGGTGTGTCAAATTTGCCCTTAGGTGTTGGCGAGTGTGTGTGTGTGGCCCCGTGAACAGCTGGCAGCAGGTTCAGGGTGTACCCTGCCTCTCACCCATAATCAACTGTGTTAGGCTCCAGCCCCCTGTGACCCCAAAAAGAACAGAAGGTATAGTGGAAGGATGAGTGAGTCTTTCATATTGCAGAATTAGCAACGGTTGGTGTCTGTAATGGGAAGAATCTGGCAGTACTATACACTTCGCGTAGGTTACGTAGGATATTTCATGACACAGTATATTGCAATATTATAAACAAGGTGATAAATCTCAGTTATTTTTCTCTAAAATGTGGCCTTTCCGTTTTTATGGCGTTAAGAATTTTGTTTGCTCAAATTACATCCTCTAGTCAGTGTTTGCTACTGGAAAATGTAATTGTGCTGTTAAAGACACTATCTATGGTGGTGTTACTGCCCATCACTGAGTGTCAGTAACACTGTTTAACGACCTTTCTTTTTTTTTTTTTTTTTTGAATATATGTTTTTGGGCATTTTGTGCCTTTATTGATAGGAGAGAGACAGTGGATAGGCTTGTGAAAGGGGGTGAGAGAGTAGGGGAGGACACTCTGCAAACAGGTCACAGGCGGGATTCGAACCTGGACCGGCAGAAGCATGTACATGGGGTGCCTAGTTGCTAACCACTCCGCCAAACCAGCACCCCTAACGACCTTTCTTTTGATGCTCTTTTATATTACTAAAAACCAAAGATGTTGATATATTCTTTGCACTTAGTATTGCATTATATTGTGAAATATCATATTGTTACTCTTGTATCATGATAGATATTGCATCACTAGACCCTGTCCAAGACACCGCTCTGTTTTTAAGAGGTCAGAAAAAGCAGTAAGTTTATTGGAGGGCAGCAGGAGGAGGCTGTTTGAACATCCCTTTCACAGTGTATGAAGTGGTTTAGAATAGCAGGTGTAGATATTGTCAAGAAGAAGATATTTATTCCTGATAAGTTTAAATCCTCTGAATAATGCGTAGCATTAAAGTTCTTATCTTAAGTTCATCTGAGTTCTAAAAGCAGCTCAGCCCGTAGGCCTTATTTGGACATGCTGTAAACTGCGTCTAGACAGCAATTTATGAAGGTTTATAAGTTCCTAACAACTCAATAAAAGTCATGAAATGTGTGGCTATTTAAAATCATTTGTATTCTGTTAGTATTTCACTATTAAAAAGCAAGTCTGAGTTGGATTGTTGCATAAATTAAACTTTGAGAAATGCAGTTTATTTTTTGTTTTTTGCTACCAGCTCTCATTGTCTGCAAATGGGTTTTTCTTTTTGAGTTTGGAAGCATGAGGAAAACATAAGCTTGGTAAATCAACAAGAAAAAAAGACTTGATTTAAACACAGTCCAACTAAACAAAACTGTCTACAGCAAAATTTTGCTCTGTATTCTAAAATTATTCTTAAATGGCCTTTCGTGTTCACTCTCTTAAACCAGTCTGGTTTAAGGAGTGAACATTGGTTCACAGTCTGGTGTTCTGGTGTCAGGGAGTCTCAGGGGAGTTACAAGACATTGTCAGCTTTGAGGTGGTTAAAATGTGCAGGGAAATCTGAGGGACCTTAAGTTGGTTCTGAAATCTGAAAAAACAAAGCTGATGACTTTGACAAACTTGAAACAAGTCACAGAACCTGCCTGCAGCTCAGGGTGATGTGACTGAGTCTGTTTCTTCTTATAAATACCTTGGATTTGTGATTGATGATTCGCTGTCGTTTAAGCTTCATATTGAGCAGCTTGTAAAGAAGCTAAGGCTGCGACTGGGCTTTTATTTTGTAAATAAGTTTTTTCTTTTGTTGCAAAAAAACGTCTTGTTGCTGCTACTTCTATGCCTCTGGTTTATTATGGTGGTGTTTTATCTATGCATGCTTCTAAATGCCTTAAACCATTGGACACTGTTTATCATGGTTCATAAGAAATCTCGAGGCTCGAACTCATCATTATACTCTGTATGAGTGAGTTGGATGGTCCTCTCTGACGATCCGTAGACTGAATCATTGGCACATCCTGATTTACAAGGCTTTACTTGGCCTGCTTCCATCTTACTTGAGTAACTATATTCGTGTGAAAAGTTCTGGAAGCTAAAGCTTTCATTCTGTAACTCAGTCACAAAATCTTCTTTTGCTCTCTGTCCCTAAAGTTCGTCTTGAAATGGGTAAAAAAAACTTAAAGGTGCAGTGTGTAGAACTTGGCATTTTAGCGACATCTTGCGTTCAGATTCTAGAATGAACCTAACCGTAGCCAAAACGCTGAGCTATGGAATCCTGTGAAGACCAAAAAGGATCCTGAACACAGCACACAATTTATGTTGTGTGTGTGTTTATACACACAGTTTGAATCCCTACAGAGTAACAACTTTCTATGCATCCACTGCCATCCTCTCCTCTTCTTCGCCTGCATTCCAGGTAGATTTCAGAACCTGCGGACAGATTCGCGTTTCGTTCTTTTGTCCCCAAAAACCACCCGTAGACAACACGGCGGATCAATATGTTGGCCTACACGAAACAGCGGCCCGCAGTAATGTAATTTTTTTAATAAAGACTTTTCTAACTAAATAAAAATAAAACAAACGTTTTATGGGGATGATTGTACTCCTATTTTGACAGACTTTACATACAAATAGAAACATATATCTCCTATATTCACTGTTTCTGTTTGGTGAAATGCGGTGGATGTATAAAATGCCACATTCTACACACTGCACCTTTAAGATATGCTGCTCCTGCAGACTGGAATCTGCTACAAGAAAAATATGTCTGGGAGACTGGTCTGTTAAAGTCTTTTTAAATGCAGATTAAAAGCTTTTGAGGAAGATGTAGTAGGCTGTAAATGCTTTGACTGAAAAATTTCTGTTTTGTGACTGAATAAACTGGTTGATATGTTTTTATCTGTGTCTGAAATTGTTTTATGTCAGTAGCTTTGTTAATGTGCTGCTGCCTGTCTTGGTCAGGACAGTCTTGCAAATAAGATTTTTGATCTCAATGAGATTCTTCTGGTTAAATTAAGTTTTTAAAAAAATAAGGTTAACACAATTTGGCTAAAACAATGATTAAACAGTTAGGGTAAAGCTTCTTTGCTATACTACTGCTGAGTAGAGTTGGTACCACAATGGAAAAGCACCAAGATTTAAAGATTAAATATTATTATAGATGAGAGTAAGAAGTAGAAGATTTATGTGGGCAAACAAAACCCTGGTGTAAAATAGACACCAAACTCCCTGTTAAGTGGCTGTATAATTGAATCAACAGGAAATCTACAGTTTCAGGGTGAAAAAGTTACATATTGTTGTTTTAAGTCTTTCACCCTGCGGTGCCGAAGTGACCATTCGTCTTGCAGTATGGTCACTCTGTAATATTGTCAGTCAAACAGCGGCCAGCGTGATTAGTCCACCTTTTCACTGAGACAAAATTCATCATTGTTTTGTTGTGTTGTCGACAGGCAGGGTGATTAGTTTAGAACTGAGTGGCTGCAACATCTCCCCCATCATTTTTGTAAACTGAGCAGGGTAAACAAACTCATTCAGCAACATAATGCTTGTGGCAATCAATTTTCCAGCAGTAAAGCTCAAACAATACACCGCCGCCACTACTGCTGCTGCCTCTGCTGCTGCTAGCATTCAATCAGGAGCTGTGGCTCAAACACAC
The DNA here is from genome assembly GCA_036419115.1 of Scarus forsteni. Lineage (NCBI taxonomy): Eukaryota > Metazoa > Chordata > Actinopteri > Labriformes > Labridae > Scarus > Scarus forsteni. The sequence continues at coordinate 42,430,876 of JAZDUH010000152.1, read as the reverse complement.
TGTCATTGTTGGAGCTGACGTGGATTAGGTTTCCTATTTTTTTTTCTCCTGAGTGATCTTTCCTGCTGAGAGATGAAGTGAGTGGAGTGTGACTGGACACATTTATCACAGGAAGTTTGACCCCGGGCCAGAGTTTGATGGAGAAAGTGATAAAAAAAAAGAAAACAAGAGCATCATATCAAACACAGCAATGTAAGATTGACTCTTCTCTTTATGGGGAGAAAAAATGAGTTTCTTGCTGACTGGGATGAACATTTTTTATAACTTTGTTATTTGGATCTGGGGATGTTTCAGTGTTATTTTGTCAATCCAACACAGTGTTTTGCAAGGTGACAAATGTCAGATATTATCGAACAAAAGTGCACTATCTTTCGTGCACTTTGAAAGAGCCCATGTTAGGGATGCATTAGTTCTGAAATTCAGGACTGATGCTGATACCGATGTTTCAAGTCACATTTTAAATAATACCAGTGTTTTCTAATTTTACCTTAATTCTCTCACATTGCCAAGACTTCAATATTCTTTCTCTGGTTTAAATGAAAACAGATCACAGCTCATTTTTACTACTGATTAATAAAAATAAATGATGCCAGCCTTAAGTTGCTATGACACAGAAGAAAAACATCTGAAACTGATATCAGTCTTCTTAACTTCCATTTGCAGATGGCCAGTGTCTGTAAAAAGGGCCAGAACTGTCCAATATCGATGTTAAACAGAGGGCACAACATAATGTCAACAGCACTGGGACTTCTCCCTCTTCTCCAATTTAAAGCGTGAGAAGCTGCCTAAACTTCTTGTTCTCCCCTGCTCCTTGTTGTGTTCAGTTTAAGCCCATTGGCTTGGGACAGTCCATTACAGAACCCAGCACAACTCGATCTTTATCAAGTGTACTATAAAGAGAAATCAAAGGCTTTACACTGATAAAAACAAAATGGATGTGGACCCGTCTGAAGAATTTCTAGAAGAAAATGTACCTGTATTGAGGCACAGCACAGAGTGTCTCCTACAGGTCTTCAGGGATCACTGTTATACAATGCATATCTCCCCTGTGTGAATATTTGATAGAAAGAAAGAGCTTACTGCATAACCTCTGTGTCTCTGTGGATATAGTGGGGATAAAAGCCCCACATTTCTGCTCTCACTTCCTCTATAAGACCCTCGTGGTTTTATAATGCTCTCTGTTCTGTAGTCTCACATGGCATGCCCTGACATGTACGTAACCTTCAAATGTTTACTTTTAAAAACACAAACAAGTGTAGAAAAATAGCCCAACGCTATTTGTCAGTATAGTGAGTATATAATGAGGAGGCAGAATTCCTGTAATTAATGAATTTACTATAAGAGGAGCCCCCCGCCCCCTCCTTCTCCTCCTCCTATGTGTATTATTCATCATAGAGGACTCCTGCCCTGCTTCCCCGGGCTATTTTTACCCAGCATGCCCGTCACATTAACTGAGAGCCCCAATCCCCTGCTGCTCCCAACAGCAAGCCTCCTTCCATCTGGATCATGGATTACATCCCTCGCTTTTTCTATACCCCTCTGCACCCCTCACCCTCCCTTACCCCCTCCATCCTTTCCTTATCCCACTCCTGTTTCTTTACCACTCCACTAACCCCCTCCCCGCACATCCTGCCCTCTCCTTGTCTTTCAATCATTCATATTAGTGTTTCCAGTCCCCCAGGAGTACTCACTACACATCTCTTCAGAGCTCAGTCATCGCCTGCTGAGCGAGTGTGAGAGCGAGGCTGACATACAAAGATTATCAGTCACCATCTCAGCCGTACAGCATGTACTTTTATTATTTACTCTAGAGCCCTGATGTTAACATGAGGTATTAAAGGACCTTGTGTTCGTGCATAAAATCTTACTTGTTTCAGTGAACGAAAGTGGCATCAAGTTTGAAATCAACTTTTTTACTCAACAATGAGAAGTTATAAGAAACTTATCTAATATAGTATGTGCACACTATTTAGCATTAGTTATTAGGGATGGGAAGATACACTTAAACTCACGATACGCTGCACCTTGATATGCCCGGGTCACCATACGATACGTCACGATACAATATCAAAAAAGTAAAAAAGAAAAAATATTACTGTGTAATTACAACTCATTTGTTTTTGATTGAGTTGCACACAGGTAAACACAAGGCCTAACAGGCCAAACACAAACAACAACACTTTACGTTGGGGGCTACGGCTTACGTCAGGGGGTGGGGCGGGTGAAAACGCGGAAGCACCAAAGCAGAGTAAAAACACGGAAGCATTCTTACCTTCGTCTTCTCAAGCGTGATCGCTGTTCGTTGCATAATCGTCGAGTAGCATTAACTTGCTGGATCGCCAGCTTTTGCTCTACAAAGGAAGGCTCGAAAAGCCAACAGCAACACTTGAACCGCATCGTAGTCCTCCATCTTTGTAGTGGCAATTGAATTCGGCGCTAGTTGTTATGGGAAGCTAGCGTGACGTATACAGACGTATACATTGACGTGATGACGTAGCCCTCTGGCCGGCACCCGTTTGTGGAAAAGCAAACGGTTCTAAACAGGTTCGCAGTTGAACCAACTGTGAAGGAAGGATTCGTAAATGCTGAATTCATCATTTATAGAGCATTTCTCTAAAATATTTACTTGGTACATAGTTTATAAACATAGTAATAAATGTTTCACTCTATTAATGAGGTCATCTATGATTTTCTTAATGTTTGTATTTTTATGCTTTATAAATGATGGATTCAGCATTTATAAATTAGCTATTACATCATTTACAAACTAGTTATATAGGAATGCTTAGTAGTTTGTAAGAGAATGTAAAATCTCAAGACAGGAAGCTCACCAATTTTTCTGCAAGCCACACACTGAAGTTTCTTCCAAAACAGACATATTGAAACATAGTGAGCCTTATTTTCTTTAATCCAGCAGGAATGTATGTCCACACCGGTATAATTTGTCACAGAAAAGATAAAAGTAAAAGTACAAATGTGTTAAAAGCAGTCATTAGGACATTTCTTAAACCATTATCAAAAAGTGCAGTGATGAAAAATTCTGTCTCACTATTCTGTTTTACTATTGTAGCAACAAAGCAGTTTCTGTGGCACTCAAATTTTGATAATACCTTGTAGTACTTAAGATACATCTCAGTGATGTAACCTGGGATCCTTGGGTGTTCTGGGTCTTTCAACATCAGACACCATCGCCCAGGCTAGCCTACTCCAGTTTATCAAACCACTGCATGTGTTCAAGTAGCAATGGCTTGCCCCCACAGCCACCCTCTTGGATTCAGAGCCTTTCAGAGGCTTTCTCAAGTTGCCTCTGTGGTTGTCTTGATGGCTCTTGTTCCTGGCACCTCCTGTGATGCCCAGGATAGTGAAGGTTTTGTGGAGTGTGCACCCCACAAAACCTTTGCAACTGTCTTCTATGGTCATGCATCGTGGCTTCCTGTCCTGCTCTTGACAGCCAGGTGATCATTTTTGGTCATTTTTAGTTGACCCTAACCCTTCTCTGAGTGATCCTCCTATGGCATTTGGAGGATCACTATGATGGTGATGCTTTGGGCAATGTTTGGCCTCACAGTGGTGCTAATGATGTGCCGTGGGAATCTCAGCTGTTTTTTGAGGTTAACAGAGAGCTGGCAGTCCTGGGCCATCGCCAGGATCACTTCTGCTACTTTGCTCCGCCCTACCCTTGGCTGCCCCCTATTTTAACAAAAGCAACTATGCAGAAGGTGTTGTGCGCTCGGCTGCAGCTGCTGATCCCCTTGCTGATGGCTTCTGCAATTGGTTCTGGCACCAGGTTGTGGCACCAGGTGTACCAGCCCTGGCCGAGCACTTTTGGGCAGGTGATGAGGATGTGCTCCTATGTTCCCACCTCAAAGCACAGTGGACAGTTTGTGACCTTCACTTTGCCTCATGTAAAGACGTTAGCTTGGCATGGCAGGATGTCATACGCTGTCCAAATCAGCAAGGCAATGCGATGTGGCCTGCTCACACCTCGTCCAGACCTCTTGTTGCCTAAGGCCAGCCGCTTTGTTTACTCCTACATCCTCCACTGATGCCCTCAACCCCTCCTGAATCAGCCTCCTCCTCTCCTTCCCCTTGAACTTCGTATGCTGAGTTTTTGGCAACAATCCCATAGATTCTATGTAGAATTACAAATTACTTCAGCAAATGCTTGCCCCAAAACATCTGTAATGATTGCAATTAAATGGAGTTCACAAAGTGTGATGGACACACCTCTTTCCTAAACACTTTTTTATTGTGAAACTATTTTTCTTCCAGTTGGGGCTCTCTTATGTTCTACATTCAATTAGATAACAGCTACTGTTACCTTTCAAACAGTTTGTTTGAAAAATTATCAACACGCTCACAGTCTTTGCATAGACAGCAGATTTCAACCACACATATTGTCTCTACAAATAGAAATGTGAGCAAAGGGTTTCGACTTTAGTGTTCGTTTATTGCAGAATATCAATCAGGTTCCTATCAGGGTCATTTTTTTTGTACCCTATCTTCAAGTACTTTTCAGTCTATCACATCTCAAGCTTATTTATCTGCTCAAATGTAACTCTCCTCTTTTTTGATCATCAATAAATTCCTCAATTTTAGTTTTATTTTAATGGTGTTATTTTTCATTAAACTCACTTGTCGAATGGAACATAGAGTACACATAAGAGATCTATGTTTTAGTCTGAGTTTCACATTTATGAATTATTACAGGAATATTACTCATGCCTTGGTCAAGTTTGACCTTCAGAAAAAACACATTTTCTGCTTATTTGTCTCCCTTAAATGAGGTCATGTTCTCCCTACCCCCTGTTTAGCCAGTGACTAATGAACGTACATGTTGTGTTTATAATTAGTGACAAAGAGTCACTTGTTTATGCCCAGGATACCCAAAGCATAGAGCGCACATTCAAATAAGACCATAGTTCTTCATGCATGAACAAAAATACTTGCGGCCGCACACCGGCGTACGGCTAATTTACAATCAGACTCGCATGCACATGAGTGAAGATTGTGCATTCATGTTTGAAATTCTCAAGTTGACTTTGGAAGGAATGGACCAAATTTTGCAGACATCAGAGGGAATAATGCACATCATTTGCACACAGGTTTATGCACAGAAGAAAAAAATGTAAACATTCAATTGTTCTTTTCAGCGGATTTAAATTTCAGTGATATTGCAGAGATTGTCCGCTTGTGTTTGGCTGATACTTTCTTCAGTGAAACAGGATGTAATTCTTGATGCTCTGTTTTCATGCAGCTCAAGTGCAGGTCCTTCAGGACATTTTTACATAAAAGCAATCCTTGGACGTGGTGTCATTTAATTTACAACGAGTTCCCGATCCCTCATCAAATAAACAGCACCTCCTTGGAGAACCTGGCCACCTCATTACTGCTTCTTCTGTTTCAGTCTTCAGAAAACACTTACAGAGACAATGAGGGGCTCCTTCTGCAGTGGTCCCTGGTTATTGCAACACTTTTGTTTATTTCCCATTCAAGCCCATTTCCCCTCAAGGATGTAAAGTGAATATTTCATTAGACCCACGAGGCGACATCACCAGTGATTGCACGTCCAGAAGAGCTGCAAACAATCTGTGGAAGAGACGCTCCGTCCATGAGTCACTGCAGAATGCAACCTGTTGTCAACATGTTTTTCCCCTCTTGTGTTTGTTTTCAGACTGATGCAGTTTGATGTCTGAGGGCTGAGAAGAAGAACCTTTGAAAGTGTATACATTAAGCTGATGCAATGCTTTCTGACTCTTGTTTCTGTTTTTGTTACCAATTATAAAAAAAAGGATTTTTATTCAGAGCACAGCAGCATTTTGTTGATCTGATATCTTTTTAAGGGACCATGCACACTTGTCACCTTTTTAGTCTGTATTGATCTTGAATAACAACATGGCATTTCTCTTGGGAACACATGAACAACCTCCTTAAGCCAGCCCCATCAATCACAAAGCCCTGTACCTATTATGCCTTCAGGAGGGTAATATTAATTGACAGAAAAATCAATAAAAACGTGGGGTAGACCTTTTTCGCCTAAGCTTGGTCTGATGGTGTTTGAATTGCTGCTTGGGCATGTGTGAACTCATAAGAAACTCAAAAATATAGTAGACAGAGGTGCTTGGTTTGCTTGTAATTGAGTAAGGTGGGATTTCACTTGAGCTCCTGTTTAAGTATCTTTTTTTTTTCAAATATAGCTTCTTAAAAGGATTGCAAGCATCTTTCAGCTTAATGTAAGAGTGATATGAGTCGATTGGAGTACATTAATGGCATTGAATCTTCTAAAATGTAAATGTCTTAGACCCTTTACCAGAGTGCCTCCAAGAGTCTAGAGCATGTAACCCCGCCCTCACCTGACTTTAGCAGTGATAAATTCAGAGCTACAATATGCACTTGCAGACTTTGACTTTGCTGCTTTAAATGCGAAATGGAATAAGTTGAAGGTAGTGTGAGGGAGTTCGAGGGGGTGCTGTCAACATGGTTGGACTGACTTTACAGCACATCCTAAATAACTTACAGGCTGAATTGGCATGCTTCAAGTAGAAATGTGAGGATATGGAAAGGAGAATGAGGAGGTGCAGCATAAGAATCCTTGGTGTCCATGAAACTCCTTGCTCCAGCACGACAGAATCAGTATCCAGGCTGCTAGTGGAGGTGCCACAGCTGAAAAAAGAGCTGCTGATCAACCACTCACACCAGAGCATGGCAGCAAGAAGGCCCTGTCTCCACAGGCAGGAGACCCCTGTGGAGACTGATTCAAAATGAGTAGCTGTTTACTCCTACAGAGGGTAAAGCCATCATTTGTGGTGCTGATATTATGCAAATTGGTCTCTCTAACAAGCTCTCTTAAGTGTTCTAACGCCTCTCATATAGATTACCGGCTTGGTTGGTCTATTAGAACTGTGTTGGAGGGATGATTATATCTCCACCACCAGGGTACTTAAGGCCAGGTTTTTCTTGAAGACCTAACCTTTCCACTTTAAGATGAAGATTGAAGTCAGGTGAGTCTTTATCTCCTGGTGCTTTAGGTCAGCAGTTGCTCTTTTATTTAGGGGAACAAAACACAACTCACTTATTTTATTTTGTACTGCTTACAGTGATGCACGGTTGATCACTGGAACACAGTCTCAACCTTGAGTGTGATGTTGATTGATTATTCTTAACTTCACAGACTCAGCTAGGAGCACAACTTGACAGTAACCAAGCAGTTGCTTGAAAACACTGTAGTCTGTACTTTGCTTGTGCCTCTTGTTTCCTGGAAGGGATGCACATCAGCCAACTAGACTATTAAGGTCAAATAACTGAGTAGCAGGCAACAGATTTATACATTGATTAACTTATTGCCAATGGGGGCTATGTTTGTGCTGGCATTTGTTTGTTTGGTTGTTTGTAAGCAAGATTATGCAAATACTACTGGATGGATTTTGCTGAAATTTTCGGGAGACGTTGGCAATGGCCCATCTTAAAAATAATTTCACTGTTGTGATGATCCAGATAACCACGAACAATCATTTTTACTTAGTAACTGTCTAGCTAGTACTGATGTCAACATGATTCTGAGTGCTAGCTGTGGGTTTTCGGGGTCAAGGAATCATATTATGATGGTAACTTTATCATAGAACTATTGCTTATAGATGTAGCAGCAATATGTGAGCTACCTTGGTGGAGGTTGGAGCTGTCCAAGTTCTTTCTAGCTTTTAAATCTGTCTTATTCAGTAAAAGCCTGTAGTGCTTTGTCTGAACTTTACCACAGCCACTGTCCCCTGATTTCCATTTAAGCTTTACTTGACAGCTGCTGGTAATTAAAAGCCCCACAACATAATTAAACTTGATGTGAATATTTCAGGCTCAAGTAGTTTTGAAAGTTTGAGTGTTTGAAAGTGGAAAAAAAATATGTATAAATAATATTTTTATAGCACTTTAGGATGGGGACCGATTTGGTCCTGAGGATCAATAGTGTGTGTTTTTTTTTCAATCTGACTCTGCATAAAAATGATCAATGTATCAAAATCATTGTTTCTGCCAATCATTGACTGATCCCAGGGCCTAATAGAAATTATGACCTAATTGTCATTGAAATTTATATTTTGGAAATTCTTGATGTTTTTCAATTTTTTTTTGCATTAAGAACTGTTATTTTCGGTAAACATACTGGCATTTAAAGAGTTAAAAACCCCATAACATAATTAAAACTTGATATGAATATTTCAGGCTCAAGTAGTTTTAAAAGTTTGAGTGATTTAAAGTGAAAAAATGTATTAATACACTTTATTTTTATAGCACTTTTTAGGGAGGGGACTGCTTTGGTCCCGAGGATCAGATGTGTAAGTTTTTTTAAGGATCTTTTAGGGGTTTAAGTTATCATAAACCGGCTAGTTTATGGTATTAGGATTTACGAGTATACCCAAAGAAATGAAATTTATCATTTAACCCGTGAAAATGAAATATATTGCATGCCTCCTACAAAATAAGGTTATAATTGTGTACTTGGGTTTCTGTGATGTTCTCTTTTGTCATAACTCGTAAAATGCCTCCTCATAGTTCACATTGAGACTAGCTATTGTGTAACACATAAAATGTAACCAAAGGAAGCTGTTTGAAGTTTTTCCTACAGGATTACACCCAGTATTTTTAATCTAAATCTCTGGCCACCTTTATTTCTCTGTCAACATAGATGACATAAGCTGCTCCAAATGGTCAATTAAATCTCCTTATTCAAGTCTTATTTGCATAAAAGCTACAGCATCACCTATAATTAGCAGATTGACACGATGGCTAACATCCAGACTTCAGCACAAAGAGCCACACACACTGAAGAACAACCCACAGGAGCTTTATGCTGACGTCTCCTCAGTCTGACGTACATAAAACACATGTCTTCGCTGCATCTTAGCTCAGAGATTATGTTTGCATGGTCCTTACAAAAGCCCTGTCAGGTTGTTGATCCAGCATTCATCCTTTCCATCCCACGGCTAGACAGCTGTCATGTTTAAACCTTGATAAGGGCTGAATAACCTGGTGACAATCCAGGCATCACATAACTGCATTTTCGGTTTAACTTTTATTTTAATGTCTTCTCAGGTCAAACAGGGCCAGCACTTTATTTGCATGACCCAAAGAAGTGTCGCTCTGAGTTTCTGACCTTCACTGATAGCTTAATAGGTTGGCCAGGACAGGATTGTTGTCATGAATGCTAACAAGGCTTTAGCTGATACTACAAAGGCTAAAGAGCATGATTCAGCCGTGTGCCTGCTGGGAGGACTTTAGCTTCCAACCATGTAAACTAGTCAACACTGTGTGACCCAAACAGTGTCCTACACAGTGGAAACAAATCATCATTCCCAACAAAGTGCAGAAAGATATTTATGAGGTTCTCCTCTGGACACCTTACAATCCCCAAGTTTGATTTTGAGCTTAAACTTGAATTTTGAGGAAGCATTACTTTAGGTGTTAGACTAACATACTGGTACTCAAAGAGAGGATACCAGTGTTTTGAATGGATATGGATTATTTTTAACCGTGCTGCACAAAATACTTTTTGTTTCATATGGCTTATATCTTTGACTTTGCAAAGATAATTGTCAAACTACTAGAGCACATAATAACTAATGGATACACAATAATATGTTTCCTTGGCACAGATAATAAATGTGGAAATGTTGAGAAAAAAAGCCAAAATGTTGAGGATGAAGTCGATATACATTGTATGTCCTTCTTTTAATATTTCAGTACTGGTGTCATGATTTATCTGCTTGTAAATGTATTCTGGAGTTTTGTACGGAAGAGTATAAGGGGCCATGTCAGATGAAGAAAGTAATTTTGGGGAAGCTGGGATTAAGGTCCAAATTTTGCGATTTAAGTTGAAATGATGAGAACAAAGTCAAAATACAAGTCTGTGATTAAAGTGGAAATGTCGAGGGAAAAAAAACAAAATGTTGAGGTCAGACCAGTTGTCCTTGGTTGTCAGTCTTCGTTCTTTGTTGGCTTTGTTGTCATATTTTGTAGATTCATGATGCACCAGACATTTTCAATGGGAAACAGGTCAGAACTGCAAGCAGGCCAGTCTAGTACCCACACTCTTAGAATGATATGCCAGGTTGTTGTAATGCATGGAGAATGTGGAATTGTCTTGCTAAAATAATCAGGAACGTCTCTAAAAAGACATCATTTTGATGTATGTTTCTTTGAGCATTAATGATGGAATATGATGGGACAAACCCAGTGATGCCCAGATCATAAATCTGTCTTCATATTTGTCTCTGCTGGATATAGATTATCAAGGTTTTTGATATTTCTTTTGTGTTGTTTAAGTATTTATCATGGAGGTAAAATCAATAACAGCCCTGGATAATAAGGTTATTCTAATATTAAAGTTAACATCTACAGTGATCATAAACTGGAAGAATGATGTTGACTGATATAGCATGTTATAGTTGAACTGCCATTAAGTTGGGTTTAACTGGTCTAATAATTTAAATATATGTTAAATGAGGTTATTTCGGTTGATGTTTGTTTTAGGATTAAGCACTCAAAGTTGAGCAGGTCCAAGGCAGCAGGTCATGCATGACTATTTGTCAAGGTCATGCTAACGTGTGCTATTTTCAGGAACTACCATGTGTTTTAGTTTTGCTTGTCTCTCTGGATTAATATCAGGGAATATAGTGATGATGGAATGTGGCTAAAGGAAAGGCCCATCACACCAAAGATCACAGAGGTATGAAGGTCATGTACATGCAATGTTGATTTTTGGCCGTGCTACTTGCATGCAGAGATTCTTCAGGACTGTTGAAATCTTTTAAATATATTATTAATTATTGATGATGAAATCCCTAAATTCATTGCCATTGTATGTTGAGAAACATTGTTCTGACACTGTTGGACTATTTGCTCACGCAGTTGTTTGCACAGTGGTGAACCTAAACCCAGCTTGTGAAGGACTTTCAGGGATGCTACTTTTCTACCAATCATGACACATAGCTGTTTCCAATTAACCTGTTACTGTGGAGTGTTCCAGTATTTTTGAGCATTTCTCAACTTTCCTTTTCTTTTCTTGCCCATGTTTTAGAGTGTGCTGTAGGCATCAGATTCCAATATTTCCAATAAAAACTACAATATGTTTATCAGTTTAACATTTATTATCTTGTCTTTGTAAAATGTTCATATGAAAATAGGCAGCTAAAACTGACATGAGCATGTTTTGACAGAATGCTTGGCCTTGCTTCTATATGTCTGAGCTATAACTTTTCTGTTTTTTTCTCCTTGAGTCACATCCCAGATATTGTATAAGACAATGGGTGCTTGTAGTTCTTGAGAAAGGAGAGAGGACTGCAAAAAAGCTTTTATATACTCAAAAAATGACTATCATTATGTTTCTCTTCAAAGGGTAGTAAGATGACATTTGTTCTCATTGGAGGCTCAAGTGAAGGATTAAGACCGTCACTCAGCTCAGTTAAGGTTAAGAAATCATCAAGAACTTATCAGAGATGTAAGCATGGATTTAATTAGATGACACCTTTGCATTGTTTTTAGCACAAACACCTCCTGATGTGTGACACACTAACATAACAAGGTGAAGGCTCAGGGGCTGCTGTGATTTTCTTCTCACACTTAAAGAGTTCCATCATCTCATCTTCTTTGCTGCTCTTTTTGTTTCCCTTCTTCTGCTTCAGCCTCGATCACACTTTCCTGTCCAACCTACTCAACATTAAGTTCTCCTCAGCGTTCCTCACTGAACCCCCTCCTCCCCTTTGCTAATGTCTTTTCCTACCTAGCACACTTCACATCAGCTTCCCTTCTCTTCATTTGGCTCCATCACTTGATTTGTCACCTCAGCCCCCATCCTTGCTCCTTCAAATCCTTTCCCAAACCTGCTGACTCAGCAGCTGGTTACAGAGCTTGTACCAGCTTGTGTGTCAGGTGGGAACAGGTGACGCCGAAGGGCGCACACTGACCCCACTGTGTCACTTTCACTACAACTCATGTCAAGTTTGTTTGAGACGCTGCAGCCCTTTCTTCTGGAGGCTCCATATAGAAATGTATGGAGTACAGTGAAAAGGCAAAGAGGACCTGAAATAGAAAAAAACACTCTAGAACAAACTGTACAACTGCAGTTGTTTGGGAGATGGAGTGTTAGCTTAGCTTTTAAACCAGTCAGTCTGTTGTGCAGATTTTCATTGCGTTTTGGCCTCCAGTTTAAATGGAAATGGTACCTGGATTGCTTAAATCTGCAAACTTTTGAAAACAGGCTCCAGACTGGAAAGTTTACAATACGCTCTCCATGCAGCGCCGTGTAAACCCAGATCAGAGCGTTTCAGGGTGAAATGCTGACGTCACCGCATGCGCAGTACTCTTTCACATGAAGGCTGCACGTGCATACCAGAAACAACAACTGCTTCGGCCGTCTACCGAGTGACGTTTGAGCCGCTTACCGTGCTCTGTTTGTTATCCAGACAAACTATCCAGACAGATTTGTTGTCCAAACTGATTTGTTGTCCAGAAAAGAAACTCCTGCGTCTCTGTGCGTCTATTGGCCATTGGTGTTTGTGAAAAGTTTTTCTTCTCCGTTCGTGTGTTGTAGCAGCGCTGCCTCTCTGCAAACCTACACTGCCATCTACTGAACCGGCATGCACACTACAGCAGTTTCATTCAACTCCAGCATCTCCGTCTGAACGTGGATCGACTTGAATATGCAAGGAAAAATCTTTGCGTTGTTCAGTCAGAGAGTGTCCGTGAAAACGTGGACTTAGTCCCTCTAGCAAGAAAGCAAAGGCTTGATAAGGTGTTTTCATGTTCTGGCCATGAGAAATATGTAAAGATTAATTTATGTTAGATTTAAAACCTTCATACTGGGCTTATTCACCACCTAGTCATGGTCTGATACACTGTATCTTTTTTGAAAAGACTACTGTGGTAGTTGGTTTCATATCGGTGTCATCAGGTGGAGCCATCTTACAGGAGCTCAAATTGAAACAGTCAGAAAACAACCAGAACAATCCAAGTCTTTTCAGGAGAAATAAAGCAGTAGCTACAGGTGTCTTTTAGTTATGCTTCTCATCTTCCCTCTCCAAACACTGGTCAATAAAACACTGAAATATATCTAAGGGAAATGTGATACAGCCACACTAACAGTGCTTGTAAATTCAGTTTCAACTCTGGTTACAATTTTAGCCTCCCATGATAGAAACAGGACAGGATTTCAGTTTTAATCTGTTGTTACTGTAGCCAGTTCAATGGTTCACTTGTCTCTTGAGTTTTGTTACACTGCCAAGGAACACAGAAAGTTCTCTGTTTCAGTGAGTCAAATAGTTTCAAAATGAAAGCCTCCACCTACAATTACTGAAAAACATCTTTTTCGAAGTTCGATTGCAAAATTCTTGGAAACTTTCCTTGGGAATAAATGGGAGTAAACCTGGAATTTACTAAATTTAAGGTTGACCCTTAACATGAATTTAAAATATAGTCAGGGAGATGTATATTTTAGGAAAACCCTGATGAAAATCACCTGCTTATGTGCAGTAATGTAGAATACCTGTGCTATTCCTCAATCACATACACAGAGCACATTGCTTTCTCCAGGGGTTTTAGGCCACGCCCCCCCATGCACTGTGCACTCCTCCATCACGTGCACAGAGGACTTGAGAACCCTGGACAGGTGAATGAACATTTTAGAGCTCAGGGCAGAAGACTGTTGAAGCCACACGTTTGAGCTCCTGGATGACATCAAGTGAAGCTGAAATCGATTGTTTAATAAAACCATTAGAACGTAATAAAGTTCTACTCACAAATAAACCCGCTGAAATGTTTTACTTTGCATAGTTGTCTGTCTACGAAAAAACTAAATGCTTCATGCTTAAGTTTGGATATAATACAGCTCATTTAAATGAGCCAATTTCTAGATAATATTTCCATAAATTCCTGTCATTCCCATAATTAGCATCTGCTCCATGGAAAGTTTCTAATTTGAAATATTTCCTAAATTCCCAGGAAGTTTCCCTGGAAATTTACCGTGAAATTTCCATCCCTTTGCAAACCTATTTGGAAGTCTTATGTTTACTATTAATTTAAAGCTATAGTACGTAACTTCGATCGCCCACCAGCGGAATTCTGCGTTCTTACAACAATAAAGCCGGTGCTCCCATATGACATAAAGTACTTATATAATTATAAACCAAGTCACTTACTTATCCAACAGCAGCAAGGCAACATCTGTCACTGCCCTCAGCCCAATTTCTGCCTTCAAGGCTCTCCACCGAGGAAAAGCCACGTCAATGCAAATCCGCGTTAGCCTTCTCCGTTGGTCCCTTTCCTTCTTCGCAAGCAATCCTTCAGCCAAACGTCCAGGCTTTTTTTGTGGTAGGATCCACTTCTGGACTGTGTCTCAGCCATTTCTTTGGCTTCTCTGCCATGTCGCTTCCTCGTTCTGCCTGCGCTCTGCTTGTTGCTACCATGGTTGCTATGAGACTCTCCGCTCGACCTCGACCTCCCCCTCCCTTCTTGTTGTGACGTAAAACGCATAATTTCCTGCGCCAGCGCGGGAATGTCGCCGGTCGACAAGCAAAGCAAAAGTTGTATATATTGAAAAATACCGCAAGATTTTAGAGGAGCCGATCGGCTTAATCTGCATTGTGTCATCTCCTCTAGTAGTGGCTTGGCTGAAACGGACATTCACAGACATGTAGAAGTTATGCACTATAGTTTTAACATTTGTGATTCAATCAACTGCCAAACTAATAGAGCTATAGCATTTCATCAGCTTATGTTGGTATTCCTAGTTGTTGCAGATATTTTGTCTTTTTGTTTTTTTTTTCATGAAGGGTGGGCACTGATGTAGCTAAGAATCGCCTCCATTTCCTTTTCACTTGTCATCACTTTCTTTTGCCATTGTTCTGATTGAGAGCCCCCTGGTATTTGAAAGGGTGTAGTGTGTTTAAGTGTTCAAGTGGCTTCAAGGATTGAGGTCCTTGGCACTAATGGCCCATTGGGACCACTAAGATAATAGTTTCAGTGTTTTAAATCCATTAAGTCCCAAAAAATGTCTTTGTTTATTCCTCCACTATCAGAGTGGCACTCAGTTTTGGAAGGTACTCAAGTTTGACTATCCAAATTCAGATCCAGATTTTTAAAAAAAAAGTATCTGAACATCTCTATTCGTGCTGTGCAATGTTATCTAAGCCAACAGATACAGATGGATGCTGAGCAGAGATTCAGATAAAAACAGCTTAGTTCACAACTCCTCAGCTGAAGGGATTTGATTTCATAGAAGCTGTCTGTCTTGGTCTCTGTCTTGACTTTTTCCTTTTACCTACTGAACCCTCTGAGATGTAGCCCCGATAGTGTTTTTACAGATCTGTTTTTCTACATAGCACACAAACTCACAGTAACACACAGACTGATAGATAATACAGTGTGACAGGATAATCACTAACAAACCTAGCCAGGCCGAGTGTTCTCCCCAGTGAATTGGAATAAATGTAAAACATAAGCCATAACATTCTCATTAGACTTACATTATGTTCACCTCCTCTCGTTAAGTATCATCTCTAAATGTTGTATTTGTTGTGAAACTTTGCAGATGCATCAACCTGATTATAAATAATAAATCCCTGCTTAGTTATCCAGTTATCGTTTTTCTAAAAGATGTCTGCCAATGAGACCAAAGGCTGATGAAACACAGCCTGAGGAAATATGTTAAATCGTACTGAAAGCTTTTACTTTGCACCACACAAATCAAAGTGAAAAGTATTCGGACACCACTTTGATGAAAACGGTTTAAAATGAGGAGAGGAAGGAGATCTGATTGTCTGTTTATCTGTTTTATAAAATACTCATTGCAAAGTCCCCTCACCGCTCAATTAGAGTTGCTGCCAGCCTCACAAATGTGACTCTTACCACTTATAAAGAAAGTCTTGAATTACCTCTTAAATGGATTTTACAAACTTTCTATTCACTTGTTTGATGACATGAGATGATGAGCTTATTTTAGGATATGATTAGTCTGTGCTCTGCCTGTGTTCTCTCCAAGCTCAAGTTTACTTATTGGACAAAGTAATTAAAGTGCCAGGATGACTTTTGTCTGAGCCTCTCTGCTGAAAAAATTATGAGTGTTCTTTTGCTATGAACCATATTTTACTTTGCTTCTTCTGTTGTTCATGATACCAAAATGGCCTTTTTAACCCACTGATGGCAATCAAAAACAGTTCCAGTTGAGAGTTGATAACAATTCAGTCAAGTAATCAATATCATCCATCTTATAGCCTAACATTATCCTGTAAATCCCCTCTATTTTGATCTGCATGCCTTGTAAATCAGGAGTACCATTTTTTTTAACAGAGGCAGTCAGCAAAAAAAACAAAACAAAAAAAAAGAGAAGTCAAATACGTAATCATAGCAGGCAAGTGTAAGAAGAAGTTAAAATTAGGGCTTAATTTTTAGCAATGTATGAAAAATGTCCTCTGTTTGTAGCCTGTCACACCAGACAACAGTTCAGTGTATCTTAAGGATATATTTTAGAAGTCCATCTGGGCAACAGCCCAAAGAAAGTGATTTGGGAAGGCAGAGCCTTTCAAAAACAAACCTGGAAGGTGATTGGGACATATTCCATCAGTCCCGTTTGTTACAGGGCATTTAGATGATATTGAAAGTCGGTTCCACTGCCAAGGACTACAGTATGTAACAGGAACCAGTTTGAAAATAAAACTCTTGCCACAACCAACTGGGAGTAGGGATGTAACTAACGGCTGTTTCTATCATCAGCAAGTCATCAACTGTTGATTGATTAGCCACCCCACAATAATCTAATGAAGCACCATTAAAAAGACATGTGATGAGTCATGTAATGGCATGTTTTCAAGTTCTGATCAAACTGCTTTTATAACAGGCAACATTCATGCTGATTTCTTTATGAGCAGCCTGCTTCTGCTTCTGCCTGCTCCTCCTCACAGGATGCTGATTGGGCAGTGGCTCTGCTGACTTAGCTCAATCACTCCAGCTTAAAGCTTTGCATGTTCAATGTGGACATCAGATGATGGGTTTACAACAACACTGCAAGTTTCCCTTTTTTGAGAATCTTTTTTTTAATGTTTTGTGCTAAATTAGTTGTAATGGAAAATGAACTGGTAAAAAGTTAAATTAAAAAGTAATTTACTAAGAGTTTAATCAGACACCATTTTCATTAACATGTGAATAAACAAAACCCAATATGTACTGTAATACTAAAGACTGGGTAGATGAAAGAAACCTTCATTTTCTGTTCAGACGGCCTAATATCACATCCTGTCTAAATACAGAGTACTACAATATGTGGACAGTTTAAGACAGACAGCAATAAAAACACCGCCCCCTTGACTGCTACCAAATTTGAGATATTTGAGGCAGTACATGAACAGCTCTCACTGATCAACAACAGTTTTTTCCACTTGACATGCTGAAGCCCTGCTTGGCTGCAGTGGGGAGCCCATTAGTGCTCACAGCTCAGAGGAGGTTTGTAACACGAGTACAGGAGCTCTGAGGAAATTCCTCTCAAAAGTACTCATGATGCGTGTGCTGACACTGTTTTCACTGCCTGTGTCATGTCAGAGCTCTAAAAATGTTGTCTGCATGAGGGTTAAACACAAACTCAGACCTCTTGTTGAAATGTGGATGCAGACATTTGCCTCTGATCGTCAGAGTAATGGATGAGCCCACTGCAGCTTTGTCAGCAGAACAACATTTTGTTTCTCCATTTTCTGTACCATTTCTCCCCTTTGGGGTTAAGAGGGGCAGAAAAATGTCACAGGTGACATTGAGCAACTGGTAAGGTAAACCAGCCAATTACATGGCTGACATGTACAGACAGACATTGTTACACATAAGCTCATACCTTTAGGGCAAAGGAGTCACCAGGTGGCCAACAAACAAGTTTTTAAGCAAGGTCTGAGGAATCCTGCAACTTAAGACGCTTCAATTTTAAATCCTCAGATATCTGCCATGTGATTTAATGTTTGAAACTCTTGCCTTCTTCTGAAACATTTTGAACGGCACTGTGTGTGACATTACAAAAGGTGTATATCACAACTTCTGTCATAGCATTTGGGACTGTAACTATTCTATGTAATCTGCATTAATACACATATTGGCAAGAAGTAAGTGATAGCTAATTGCAGTAAAAAAAATTTAGCACAGGTTTGGTTACAATCCAGTTTGATTCTGATTCTTAGGGTTACAAACTAATTCATAACAGTTTTTGAATGCTTCCAAATCAACAATATCATCCTTATTTGTCATAGCAGAATTTTTTTTTCAGGATTCACCTCTGACTGCATTGTATGAAGTGACTGTATCATATGATTTTACACATAATAGCTCATTACAGCTCGTGTACGTGTTGTCTTAGCTTATTACACTGATAATGATCCACTGAAGGAAAGATTAAACCCAACATTCTGAGTCTTTTTGCGATAACTATTGAATTCTGGTGTGAAACAACCCCTTTTTGGACACCTTTATTATTTTTCTCTCTGTTTGTTTAAAAATGCTTTTATTATGAAAGATTATAAGGAACTTAATATAGATTAATCAAAATAGTATATTAGCCATGGATAAAGAGATATTTCTGCTAAAAAAAAAGAAAGGCAATGGTGGAAGAAAATTGTAAAGAAATTAAAGAATGAGACATCATCCGTTGCATATCAGTCTTGGCTAATCCACTGAGCTGTTAAGGCGGCTTTTTTTAACGTAAAGTTAGAACAAGACACTCAAAGGCACAGAGGTGTCCTTATTTGCCTTAAAGCTAGCGTCTGCGATTTGATTTAGATGCACTTTTTAAATTCTTGTTAAAATGGTCTTTATGACCCGATGGTAATCAACTCATAATGTGTTCTTAAAACAGAGCGAAAAATATCCGCTAACTACAGCAGGAGTAAAACAGGGAAAACACCAACCAATAATCATGCTGGGATACCTGTTTTTAAACCAATCAAATCCCGTCGCCATTCTGCCCGCCTGCTGCGCATGCATTTTCCCGGCATGCATAGACTCGGTGCGTGTAGCCGAGCTCATACGTATAGAGTCCGTGGGAGAATGCTTACCTTTCAAGTTTTGTCTTTGAAAATAAGGGAAGCCCGCCGTGAGCCGTCCCACAACCCCAACCAAGCTCCAGTATCCCTCACATTTTAAGACGGATGTACAAGAAATCTAAAATAAACTCTTTGTTTTTCTAAGCTTGTTCTGCTGCTCTAATCTCGCGATAGCTGCCACCCAGGCTACTGCAGGTGGATGTTCTCTCAAGGCTTTTTCTTCTTCTTCGGTTTTACAGCAGTTGGCATCCATCATTTTGGAGCATTACCGCCCCCTTCAGGCTAGAGACAGAGCTCAGTTTGGAGAGGCAGAGGAATGTTTTTATTATTATATCATCACACGGGAGATTTACGGGAGAATACTGATACAGGAGGACGGCAGGAAAGAGGATAAAATACAGAAAATACGGTAGTTTCATGGCCAAAATGGGAGATTTGACAGCTATGTGGAGAATGTCAGAGGAACTACCTATACCCCGATCAACATCGGCTGTGAGTACTAACTAACTTTACATGTTTGTTTGGTGTTTTCTTCGTGCTGACTGAGACATGACTTGGTGTACTGTAAAACAAACACGTTTTCCAGAGGGTTAGGAGTTGAATCAGTCTTCTGGATTTATCAGCTGCGCGCGTGCATGTGAGCAGGGGGGCGGGGGTGGAGGGGCTAGGCGGAGCCCTGAGGAGATGCTACTTTCAAATTCATGCTAGTTTTCCAAAATCGCTGACCCCAGCTTTAAATTAATTAATAGGACAAGATAAATGCAAATCATTAAATGCCCTGCTTTTAAGTTGGACCTTAGTTACATCACTGTAAACGGATAAAAGCTGAATATCAAAGAGCTCTTTTCCAAAATGCTGTAAGTCCATTTTCGTTTAGAAAAGAGATATTATTTACCCAGACCCACCACTGGGTTGGCTGGGGAACTGAACTTTGAAATACAGTTTAAACAGGGATATATAGCTTTCTGGCATTAAACTCTGATAGGCCAGGTAGTACAATCGGTATACAAAAGAATAGCACTGAGTAATATATATTTCCTTAATTTTGGCTTTTATAGCACTATAAAGAACACTTGCTTTGATACTCAGCCAGGGGCGCAAATGAAAAAGAATCTGGTGGAATGATACATATTGCGAGATGGGGTGACAGTATAATAGGTAAACTTATATAGAGATGCTTTAAACAAAACAACACTTCAGAATTGTTTTTACTAAAAAAACAAAATACTGTAGGCATAGAAAATGCATTATCTAATCATTGTTATTCATAAAAAGCATGAATAAATGTTATTGTTAGTCCCACTGACAGAAATACGTGAAATAAATGTGACAGCGAGGAGAGTAAAATAGCATGTCTTCTGCCAACTGGCTGCCGAAAGCTGCTCTGAAATCCTAAACAAATGTCACAACTTTCAAAAATGATTGAAATGTAGAAATATGACATTACACTATAAATATTGATGCAGTATTTTGCCACAGAATATATTAAACATTGGTGTCAGTATTGATACATACTTTTATGATACCTCTAATCAGTATGATCAACAAATTACTAAAAAAATACATCTGAATACAATCAGATAAATGATAAAAATGTCCTTAAGTGGATTATCAGTTGCCATAAACACATAATGTATCAAAGAAGGTACCAAAAATGTATACATATATATGGAATAAACATTTCAGCTCCAAAATATTAGAATTTTATGGCTATAATTTGTGTTTACAGGCTCTAAAGGGTTCAGCTGGTCAACCTGATTTCAATTATCCTCCTTCATAATTTCTGCTTTCAGTTGTTCCAATGTTAAGCATCTTGGTGCTGATCTATTTCCTGCCTTTATGCAATGAAAAATTCCTTAATATTTAAATAGTCCAGGCCAATGCCTTAGGAGTGTTTCCTTTGACATTTCTCTCCTCCAAAGACTTTCCACAACATGTATATGAGAGAGGACGATACTTCAGAGTGAGTGAAACACAACCGAAGCACATAATCCACAGTCGACTACAGTAGGAGTGATCAAACGTTGTAACGGAGTCATTTAACCAGCCAGCTGAACAACCTTTCAGGCAGATGATGGCTCCCTGAGATACACCACTGTTTCTCTTTTCCTCTATCTTGAGATCTCCTCTCTAAATTACAGAGTCAGAGGAGTAGAACCAAAGAAATTCTTTCTCCTCAGCCAGTGGACATCCAATAGCTCTGAGTATGTGTGTGTCTGTGAGGCTCCTCCAAAGATGCCAGAGCCAATCACTAGGAGGGAATTTAGTGCCTCTCTGCTTCCTGCTCCGGTGGGCTGATAAGCTTATTTCATTTAGATCCAGACGCAGACACCTCTCACCCCAAGCTGACTGGATCTACACCCTGCAGCCTGTGGAAACTTCAGCAGCACTAAATCAACCACGTGCGGCTGTCTTTTGCCTCTAATTTGTGGATTTGCTGAAGCAGACCTGAAGCGGGCCAACAAATTTCCACAGTGTCTGTAGTTCCAGCTCAGTTCATTGTTGTTAGAGTTTGATTGCTTACGTTGCAACTGTTCAGCCTGAGTTTGGGCTTTTATCAGCTCAGGAGACTTTAACAAACCCCACTGTGCATGTACAGCCTCAGGCTACAGAGCTACACCAGTGATGAGGGAAAAGAACTGAAGGGGATGCCAGATTTTAATCCCTGTTAGCGGGGGGATTCACTCAGTAATTGGTCCAAAAACAGGAAATCCTGACTTAAAATCTTGGTGTTTTTCCTCAGTTTTTACAGGTATAAAGGTTGGATTTTTTCATTTCAAAACATCTGTCTGTGTAAATAGATTAACAAAGTGTCATCATGTCAGGATGATAACATTTTTTAATTTCAAAAACGTATTCCTACACTATATTGCAGTTTGATTACTTTTTTCACAGTTAGCATGTTCAAAAAAATGTATTGTGATACAGTGCAGCTTATTTTTTCACTATGCAATCAACAGTTGAATTTTGCAATATCCAAACCAAAAACTCTAATATGACTCTAGCCAAGGTTAAATAAAAATTGTTGTACATTTTGATGCCATGAAAACAAAAATGGAAGTCATAAACAACACATTTTTGTCAATTTTAAATGTTCAATGATTATGGCTGAATTCCTGTTCTCTATCTTAATTCAGAAAAGTGCACAAATGTAAGGGTTTTCTTTGTTTTATTACCAAAAGAAGGAAGGAGCTGGTGGCTTTTATATCCAATATGCAAATATTTCTGAACGATACCTGCACTTATAACAATATATAGAGTCTATAGTGCCAAAAAGATGGCCAGATTAATCAGTCCGAAATATTGTCAGAAATCTCCATATTGGCAGAGACCCAGTATTAACTTTTTTATGCTATCATCTGCCAATACCCATTTAGTGTTACTAATATTTAATTTAAACCATTTCTTCCAAATGGGGCTTGTTTCTTTGTAAAGTTTAGACATTGTGCAGAAGTGAAAGCCTTTCAAACAGTCCCTACAGTTTTTGACAAAACTTTTATATTTCAAACTCTGTTCATGAAGCCTGTATATTGTTTTCAATTGCACTTAAATGATTGAAAACAAATAACCCAACATGGGATGTTTAAAAATTCTGAGTTCTTTTTTTTTATTTAGTATGTTTCACCATGATTTGATCTTTAAGACTGATCGACAACCACATCAAATAAAACAAAATAACTCCCATTATATCTTAATTCATATAGATCACATTATTGCCTTTAAGCATTTTACTGTATGTGGTTCTTACTGTAAATCACCTGTAATTAGCAGAAGATCTGGCATGTTCAACTTTATCTTGTAGTTTATGAATATAAAAGGTAATTTCTTACATCATCTTGTGTAGCAAAAAAGCAACATCAAAGTTCTTTTAAAAAAATAAGAGCCACAATGAAGCAGTAATTAGAACACACATTACTTTGGTCCATCCAAAATGGGAACTGTGTGGTGACACATCATCAATGTGCAGCGTTTCCAGTTGGATCCTGGCAGTGCTATAACCTGATGATCTGCCTACCTGATATAGGCCTAATTCTATCAGCCACAGGCCCAGCCATAATCTCATTATCTGTCGTTTACAGAGTTGAGGTTGGGTTGGGGCTCTGCAGCGATGGGGATCTCCACAGGGCAGATTACCTCTACATTATCCACTCAGAATAGGACATTATCACCTATCAAAAGCCAGAGGTGTCAATTGATCCAATCACATCCTCCCTGCAGTGATGTGGGCCACTCCCATCATCAGTTAATTACAGAGAAGATGAGACACTTTAGTGGGCAGAGTCTGCTGCTCTGTGACTGTAGTGCACGATGCTACACGCTTAATGTGAGGGTGGAGCTGTGACCTTTGAGAGTCAATTCTCTTTCTGCTCACTCACTCCAGATGTAAACAGCAGCGGCCACTCAGATCCTGCTGCTAACAAGGAATTAATGATCACTTTTATCTTGTACAGAGACTTTTGGGAGGTGCTGCCAGGGCCAGGCGATGAGGGCTAAAGGTCAAATCTTAATTTTCATATAGCAGAATGGTAATATACAGTATGGATGTCTTATTATTGTAAAGAACAGTTATCACTGACTCAAATAAAAATGGTTGAAAGCCACATTTTAAACAAATACTTCTATTTAAGAGCCAATGTCATACTTTTGAAGTTTTATAAGCCGTTGAATGTATGGAACATGTGTCCATGTTAAATGGACCCACCGGGGATACGTTTTACCACTGTCCCATTGGCAATGCAAGCCCATTTGCAAAGAGTGGTAGGCCCAGTGCAAAGTAAATACTGTCCCCTCCGATGTAGTGCCCGGTCTACTGGGTGACTGGTCAGTTGACTATTTGGTCAGTGACTTTGCATTATTCTCCAGTGTTTGCTCTCAAACTGACAACAAAACAATGATAGAATATCACACTGGGAAAAAGGCTTTTCAAACAGATACTGGAACTGTTCAGGGTAGGAGAGGAAGAAGTATTGACTGCAGAGAAGATTAGAAGAAGCCATGTGTCTTCATGTGTTTAGATATCAAAGGAGGCTTTTGGACGTTGTCAAGGTGAATCTGTGGATACTGCCAAACTGTAAGCAAGCATTAAGTTGTTTTCACACTGAGATATTTAGGGAGGGTTATTTCGATACAAATGGGTGTTCTGTTCTCAGCATGGTTCACAGCATTTGATCCTGGTTTTAGCACAACCAGCTTTGCCAAGCTCTCCTGAAAGAGGTGGTCTTGGCTCACAACTCACAATCAACCCAGTAACCAACACTAACAGAGGAAAGGTTAATAGTTCATAGTTCATTTTATTAATTTGTCCCTTGAAGGGCGATTTGGTTTGCAGCAGATTCACATTCAGACATAAAAACCTAAGAAACATACATGATAATATGAGCAGTATAGACATTGGTGCACAGTTAGTTCCAGTACAAAAAAAGTAGATTAACAAGGTGGACTTATCAAACCAAGCTGTGCTCCAGATCAAGGAGAAGGACGGCAAATGAGACTGCTGGTCGGCAAATATACAGTAGCTGCGTAACCAAGTGCACGGTTAACATTACGACCAAATAAAAGAGAAAGAACAGACTACTGGTCATCAAATATACAGTAGCTGCCTATCAAAAGGCACGGTTAACATTCCAAATAAGTAAAAGAGAAATGACAGACTTCTGGTCAGCAAATATACTGTAGCTGCATAACAGAGTGCAGGGTTTACAGTACAAAAACAAGAGAAAGATTTGATAAGCTACCATGCTATCTGTTGTCTCCTGTGGTTGGCACGTATTTAAAACCCCTCCACTTTATGAACAGAGTTTGTGTACACTTATCAATGTGTCCCACATGGTTAAATATGCTCATTGTTCCACATGTAGACAGTAACTCACCTAACAATGTTGGAAATTTCCTTGGTGGAGGTTTGCACTCTCGGAGCCCTTCTAGTTTAGGTCAGTTTCATACAAAATTCTTTTAAAACTAATTTATTCAAAAATAAGCTCATTGGGAATGGCTTTTGAGGCTTTTGCTGTCTGTTGAATGATTTAATGTACAAGTGTTGGACAGTTCCCCACTGGATAATGATCAGCTGATTAGACAAGGTTCTTTTTAAAGGACTCTGGAATTTCTTAAATTTTCAGTAGTCTGAACATTGCAGTGATATATGTAAGTATTCTATATCTTCAGTTAATTTTTCTTACATATCAAAGTGACATCGCCCCACATACTCAGTCCTGGTCCTTCTGCCAAGGACTGAGGCCCAAAGCTGTGACAGCATCTTGTCATCATGCAGTAAAAAAATAAATCAAAGGCAGTGAAGGCACTCCACTTCAAAAAGTGCTAAAAACTGAATCAACAAATGTAAGGCTACCCAAGCCTGTGTACTTGGCAGCCAGGTGTGTTCTGTGTCCGCTTTGTAACGCACTATTTCTCTTGAAGGGCCACAGGATAGGGGAGCAGATCGAGCGAGCTTTTAAAAGCCTATCGTTTATCTGCTCTGCTCTTGTGCAGCTGTACGAGCTCACAGGCCATGAACAAACAGGTCAGCCATTATAAGAGGGAATGTTTGTGACCAGAAATAAGGACAAGTGGCAAATTCAACACATGCCACAAATTAAAAACCCATTATGTAAGCACATCTAATATGCAAGAGGTTCTGAAATACCAACAGGACACAATAGTGCCTCACTCCTTAAAATGATCTAAATATGAGAAACTTAATACTAATTTGTGCTTCACTGTTGGTACTTAAAACTACAGCTCACATACTATGAAAGGTCACCTCATTACAGTTCCCACATTAAGCAATCTGCTGTCAATTTTATGCCACATTGACCTTTGTTTCTATTTCTGTCCGTTCTGCAACAGTGCACCTATGGGCTAGTCGGCACTACGCTGACATTTACACCAAAAATACTTAACAGCACTCAGGAGGGGGACACACTCAGGCATTTAACGGGTTGTTAGCAGAGTACACCGTGTACTGCTCTAAAGCCACCAACAGCCAGACCCGAGTCTTTTTCGCGGATAATCTGCAGACCTTTAAGAGCAAAGGGGACCAATTACCACATCCCCATGATGATTTGAAAAAAAGAAATTGGCAGAAAATACTCCTCTACTGATTTGGCGAGGAGATGCTCAGGAGTGTGAGTGCTCATTGCTGCCTTATTTGGATTCTTTTTTCGTTGCTATCTTTAGCAGTTTTTGTCTACAGTTTAAAAAAACAACAATGTGATGAAATAATATCAGCATTGTATCTAAATCAGTGGAAAATCTGCACATTCCTGTCTTTTTCTAAGTGCTTATTCTAATATTTCAGCACATTAAGCAAGAAAATACAACCAGCATGCCTCTTCCTTATGCCAACAGTTTTTCAAATGCCATTTCACTTTGATTTTTGCTGCTTGTTCCATCATTTTAAGGAAATATGTACCATCAGTGATTGTTTTTTCTTTTTGCTATCACATACTGAATTAAATGCCAATTGGTTGGATATGTCTGATGAGGCAGCGAGGGATCTGGCACACTATTAGAGGCTCATGAAAACATTTTGAGGATGATCAGATTCATCATGGGTACTGTAGAGGCTTTGGAATCAGATCAAGTCCTTAAAGATGCTATAAATAGATTTAGATGTATCACACTGAAATCATTTACTGAAGGGACAGAGACTCTCCTAATAAGTACTTATATAGAGAAGAGGCATCAAAATGTGGTAATAAGTACTGCTAAACTGAAAAACATCACAGTGCTGATTGGTGGGAGCGTGAAATGGTACACAGACATCAACAGCTGGAATGTGTCAACAAGTAGAAATTTGGAAAGGACATTTTTAATGAGGGAGCTATTAACATGCAATTTGACATTCTCAGTTTATCGTATCAGTCCTTTTACCTCACAAAGTAACATGATTTAAGCCGATAGAAAAGAGCTCTAGTGTTTACCATGTTTTGAACTTTGATAACACAGACTATGTAAAAGCTCAACTGCGACTACATCCATGTTATCCTGCTCAGATTGTGTTATACTTTTTTCATAAGTTACTCTTCTCTAAGGTCCCTCCCTCTGTGCACACACTGGAAAATGATTTGTTACTTTGCTCTGCCTCAACTTCTTTTCCAAGGTTCCTGGATAGTAAATTTGGAGCAGTATTTTAAATGTGGCCTGTGTTGATAGGATAATATCGCCTTAAGAGTTGATCAGAATTGGCAGATAAGACATTTCTGTCACTTCTTCTTTTAGCTGATCGATTGGCCAGTCATATAGTTCAGCTTTTGTGGGGTATTCGTGTTCTGCAGTGGTCGGTATCTAAAGTAGACCAAAGAGGGAACAGCAGTGAACCAGCAACGGGGACATGTGTGGCCAAGAATCACTGATCTACATAAGGAACAAAGGTTGATCCGATTTATATGTTTTAAGAACATCTATCTATTCATACATGTGGCCAAACAGGGAGTCGATCTTAAGTGTCCATTAGTACTTTTACCAAGAATTCTTCTCATTACTTTGAAGATTTTGATGGTCTCTATGCATACTGCGTCTCTAAGTGGGTGGGGTCATCTCTACCCTCATGTGGTGTGGTAGAAAGATAATTAAAAACAAAACAACCATATTACAATCCTTTCAATGAAATGAACTGAAGGAAAAGCTATTTTGTCTGTGTAAACAGAGAGCTACCAACAACAAACCCTCAAAGGAGATTGAGCATCTCTCATTTTAAAGTAAGTCATCACTCCACATTATAGTAAGCAGAGACATGGCATTTGTTCTATCAATGTAAAAAGTGTTGTCTATTATAACTTTTCATGTTAAAAACTCACCAGCCATCAGTTCACACATAAAACATTTTGACTCCCTGAAGCTGTAAAATAAAAAAGACATACATGCAGATTGACTTCAGTACATGATTAACTGTGTTTGAAAGCAGGCTTTTAAACTTGACTTAAAACATAGGAGTGATCCTGCCAGAGCGCTCTCATTAAGATACACATATGAAACGAGTCAAAGTCTCTGCAAATATCTGTAAGGAGTTTTGATGGCTCATTTAGATTAAGTATTTATTTCATATCCATCCCAACCCAGTAAATGCACATAGACCTGAGTCAAAGTTTCTTCTGAAACATGTTAAATAGACCCAGAGGTAAAAAACAAAATCATCAAGAAGACTGACTTTGCTTTCTCCCTGTCTTAGTTATTTTTATACAAACAGGCTCTGCACTTTGACATCAGAAACAAGCAGCTCAGACATCCCACTGGGCTTTGGTCAACTTAACGCCATGTACATTTCAAATTCCTAATCGTCAAGGGTATGAAGTTGGAAAATTAGAGCCATGTTTCTATGCTGACAGCAAACACAGCCAAAAAAAGGCTTTCTGCTCTCAGGGGTCAGTTTAGTTTGTGTTTGTAGGTGTGTGTGTACAAAATTAGTGGCAGCCTCAGTAGAAAGTCTATAAAAATCATAAAGCCCACACACCTTTCACAATAACCCCTTAAAACCTTCCTGCTTTAGTTCTGCAGGCAGAACATTGTGAAACATTACACAACAGAACCAAATTCATACATTATAGCAGCCAGAATAGATTTGAGCCAACAAAGCAGAGATCATTCCTCCTTTCAAACCTATTTTTTCCTCTTGAGACGGGAGAAAATATGCACCAGAAACTGGGGTACTGTTCTAGTTGTGAAAGTTTCTTCTTTTGTTATTTCTAACATGTCATCCATTACATTGAATGTCCAAAAATTCACAAACTAAAGCTGCCAGCTGCTTGCAGAGACAGTCACTCTGATCATGTTTCTGTGAAGCCTGAACATTGATCTGTATTGCTCTTGATGAATCCCTCCCTTTCTATTTCGTTGAAGTTTGTCTTACTCTTTAAGTAGATGTTCTGTTCCTTAGACAGAGTATATGAGCTGTTTATTACAACATTTAGTGTACTGAATTAAGAAAAGAGCATTTGCACATACTTTTGTGTCCTTGATATTATGCAATGGCCTTTCAATGCTTGTTTAGGGAGGTATTGTTGGGGGTTTTGTTGTACAGCCACCATTACACTATTAAATCACTCAGTCAATCAATTTTTATTTGTATTGCACCAATTCAGAGGAGCTGCTATTTCAAAGCACTTTACAATACAACAGGCTAAAGCCATACCTCTAATTTTACAAATCAAGCCTCCACACACAATTATAACATTTTATGGTTCTGTTTACAAGAACAGGCGGTCACAAAATTAAGTAAAAGTGCTCTAAATTCTGCCTCTGTTATCTAATGCTGAAAGTAGCCTACATCAGCAGGGTCATAATTCAGTTGGAATAGCCTGCCTCAATATATGTGCTTGTGTGTCCAAATTAATATTCTATTCAGTAACTTTCTGAGGTTAACTTTAAATTTAGACGAACCAAATAGTCAAAAGTTGAGATGGTTCTTGGAAAACAGTCAAAATGAAGAATGTTTTGTCAGAATGTTTTTGCTGAATATAAAAAATAAATCAAGATTTTTTTTGTGCTTGACCTTCTCCATCACTCATTTTCATTTCATTTGTCATGAGGATGAGTTTCTTTTGCTCAAATGCCTGAATACAATAATACTAGTTCCAAAAGAAAGGTGGCAGAATACACTAGGGCTGTCAGTTTTTACTTGAAATTTGAACATCTGTTCAAGCATGGGGATAAAAATCCATACCCCAAGTATTAATAACAGATAAACACCTGAACAACACATTAAGGCACCTGATCCAGCAGAGAGCGCAGCCTGTTTTTAACAATGATTTCATTTCCTCAGTAACAGCGGCATCTAGTCTGCTGAAAACAAAATGACGAAGAAGACACTTAGAGGAAATGGAGGGCAGGCAAAGCCACTCCAAACGGACAATAAAAATGCAGAAACATTTGAGAAGCGATATGTGGAAGCACTTTGGGCTCCCCTGTGTTCCGATTATGTGTAAGGCCACTGGCTTGCTATGCAAATCTTCAGGCTCATTTGTCGGCCTTTCACCCTTCGCATTCTAGTGGTGCTTTGTAAAGTGCTCAGCCGAGTACTTTTGAGTCCTCCATGGTAGACGCACCCACTAGAGGCAGAAGTCATGGTGGTCATAATGTTATTCCTGATCAGTGTAAGTCTGATGAGTGGTATCTGGTGCTGTAGACCAATATTCTTTATGTGTTCATTTGTTTTGGCACATGGGCTGCATTTGGCCCCTGAACCACAGTTCAAAACTCCTGCTCTAGATCTTAATATTTGAAGAGGCTATGAGGAGTTTCTAAGTAATTACAAAAAAGTCTCACTTTTAGATATGTGCCTGATTGAAATACACACTTCAAGATGAGTTTTATAGCATCAAAATAGGTTATCTATAAATGCTATTCCTTAGCTTTGTGGTCGGGTCGGACAGGGCTGGACTGGCCTTGATACTCAGCTTAAAGAGCAAGACAATTAAACTAGAGCAAATTTATATTATTCGGACACGTCTTAGAGCACCGGGCTGTAAGTAGCGATATATAGCCGGCTACAAAATTACGATACTAAGTTTTCCAAAAATTGTAACGTCTTTTGGTGCGTTCCAGTTGTAGTCAGAAGTAGGAGGGAATTTCCGAGTTCCGAGTAGGAAACTGCAACTGGAATGTCCCCCGAAGTCAGAATTTCTTACTGGGAACTCGGTGAAACCTCGCCACCCCCAAATTGTCAATCAAAGATGGATGCCCCCAGTGTGAACATTTATTTAGCTCCTGTAATAATCAATTTATTTGCTCTTCTGACTGGGGTGTGTCGCTCTAGTTCAGCTGTATACATAGTATTGTTGGACCTATATTTACAAAAATGCTGCCATAGTGATAATCACATTCTTCATGTGATATCTGTGAACAACAACGCAGGTGTGCTAACAACAGCTAACAACAGCCTGGTAGATCGGCATGTTTTTTCGACTTCAACTGGGACGCTAATAAGTCGGAGATGATGTCACTCTGAGTTCCGAGGTTACTGGAACGCAGCATTGCGACTGTCGCCGCGCGTGCTCATGGGTAGCAGAGTCTTAATGTCGCCGGAACTAGATTCTCCTCATTGCACCTTTAAAGTATGCAACGGAAATGGTATGTGGCAATCTCACTGTTTTTACTTGTCTTCTAAGCTGTACATTAATTTCCAGACAATCACAAACAAAATGACCTAGATTAATTGAATCAGATACATCATCAATCTCTTGTGACACAATCCTCCTCCTCCTCCTTCATCCTACATCCTCCCCCCTCTCCTTTCTCCTTATCCATATTTCACGCGGGAACAGGTGAACCTTCCACACGCACATGACACATAATGACTAAAGACAGAATGTGTGAGCAGGTTACATCATGATGTGCCTTATAAAGCTTGTCCAATGAATCTACTTGTAAGCAGCCAATTTGTCAGAGGAGAGATTGCCTCGATGTTCTAGTTTGACCAAACGTGTTGTGATCGTTGCAAAAAGGCCAGAAGATGTAGAGGCATGCATGGAAATTATCCCTCATTACTTGGCGTTCTCATTCAGGGTGATTCTCCTCGCTCCTCTGCTTCTGCTCTCACTTCATTTATCTCTCTCTGTTGCTCTGTCTGTTTTCTTTGGAGGAAATAAAACTGGGTCATATTTCCTCTTCCTCCTCCTCCTCCTCCTACTCTACACTGGATTATATGGAATAAATAGGAAGGAAAAAAAAGGCTGAATTAATGCAGTGCTGGTGGATGCATGGATGGCAGTAGAGGCATGTTAATGCTAATATGCTGCAACCAGAGCAACGCTCAATACAGAGACACTTGAAACATATCTGTCTTTTCACAGCGCATCCTATCCACCATTGTGTTCCTCTTTTTCCCACACACGCAGCATCTCACAGCTGCTTTTCTTCCTGCTACGTCTTTATCTAACAGTTCAGGGGCTTCAGCGTGGACTGCCTGCCGCCACAGCTCAATAGTTCTGTCAGGTTCACCTTTTAAATGTGGGAAGATGTCAGAGTCTCTCCTTCTGTTAACACTCAAAGATAAGACACACATACTGTATGCTACAATACTAACAGTGGAGGAATCACAGGAGAGCCAACAACAGAATACTATCACTGTGCTGTGGGTGTTCGTGATAGCTATGATACAATATTAAATCAAGTCTCATAGCATAATTAAGCTTAAACTTTTAAAGGTTTATTAGATCTGATCAGAAAATATGTCTTTATTCTTAACGTGATCGAAAAAGACGGAGTACATTATTGCAAGGAGGATGAGGAGGAGATACTGGGAGAGGATATATCACCAATGATTCTGCTTTTTGGCAATGACAGACCAGGAATGCAGGTGGATCACAAGCATGATGAATTGATTAGCCTGTTGCTGTGTTTACGTGTAACTGTCTCGTTATTTTGTACTGCTATTCATGACATAGGAACAGAATACTTCTGTCCTGTGAGATGATCCACTGTGACGTGCTTTGTGGCTTTCGATGTGCACCCCGATGGCCCCTTCCGCTCTCTCAGTTTCTGTAAAAGTGACAGCTGCTCTGACCGTCTCCACTACAGGTCTTTCCAGCACACCATGGCCATGGTGATGGGGATCAGTCAGACCAATCAGTCACTGCACCTCGCCCGCAGCGCATTTAAAGGCAAGGAGAGACATTCATTTGGTTGGTGGAGGTTATACTTGGCTGTGTTAAACCCACTCACGCTTTGATGGATCTGTACCTCACAACTATCACTGAAAGCAAAGGGCTTAATTGCTAGATATAGTTAGATAAAAGCGTTCTGTCAGCAGCAATGACAGCTTGCACCAGAGGAGCCGTGCAATTGCATGTTGTGGACTCTTCGTAGCAGAAAATGTCATACACGGGGACAGTGTTAGCCTTTAGTCCTTGAGGACAGCACAAAAAACACTCTGCGTGCTCTGTGCTGTTGTAACCAACACCAAGGACTTGATGAACAACATCACCAGAAAGAATGAAAGAGATATTTTAGATTACTGATTTATCTTAGAGAGCAGTCACTTGCTGCTTATGCTTTCACAGGGTGCTCAAAACCATCCATTTGAATAGCTGAGTTTGATTTGTTAAAAAAAAAAAAGCTGACAAGCTGTTTATGTGCAGATTACATGCATATCTTTGTTTATGTTTACACATAGCATTAACAAACTCATCTGTACACATATATCTAGTAAACCTTTAACACCGTCAGCATGTTGTAAGAGCAGATGACCTCAGTTTTTTCTCTGAGAACCAGCAGCTGCTGCTGTGGACGGATTAGGTGATTAGAAGACAACAGTGTGAGATTTGCCAGCAGGCCTCATCAGATAAAGCATGTTTAGAGCAAACAAAAGCCCTGCTCTGCCGTGTCGGAGCATCGCCGCATCACTTTGATCTGCTACAAGAATCTCCCTCACATCTTCAAATGCCCGTCTCTCAATCAAAGCCTCGACAGATGAGGGGGCTTGTTTCTTGGGACTGCCCCCGACTATTCTCACATTAATTACTTGACAAACCCTCTGAGAGCACAAAGGTTGTGCAGGCCCTGCAGGTTTTAACACTTCACGAATCTCTGACACTGTTCACATGTTGTAGTCTCTACTCTAATGAACAATACACGCACAACAATGGACAGGAAACTGGAGCTGACAAGGATTCTGCTTTCAATTATTTCCACACTGGTGAAGAATTTTCCTCGGAGTATATGTGTTTGCATAGACACATATAGGGATGTATACCGTGGACCAGTACTTTCATGTACCAGTCCCTAATTGGGCTGGAACCCGAAATACCGTTAAGAATCTGGAAAAACGGTACTGTTATCGGTACTTAAATGTCTCTTCAACTGTCACATAGTTATGACACTACTGCTGTCCGGCTCAAGCATGTCGGTGAGGGCTAAGTGCTCGAAGGTTTGGGCACACAAAGCTAAAGGAGTGCGGGCTGTTTGATTAGAGTTAGCAGCCCGGCTAACACTAAAGACTGCAGCACCGACAGAGACTGTAATATCTGCCCCTTCGGTAAAAACCCTGCCGTAAACAACACAGTCACATGGCGTTAAACTTTTGACGAAGCGCCGCTGCACTTGGCCGTATAACTTGGATGAAAAGCAGACGGCACAGCTCTCTTCAGATGAATCGGAGCTGTTAATGTCCGCTCGGAGCGGAAACTCTTTGTTTACTGAGGTCAAGAGAGCACCGAATGTGACTGACGGTCAAGCTGCGCTCACAGTGCCCTCTGTTGGATGAAACGGTCCACTGCTCCAGGCGCCCT
Source organism: Scarus forsteni (assembly GCA_036419115.1). NCBI lineage: Eukaryota > Metazoa > Chordata > Actinopteri > Labriformes > Labridae > Scarus > Scarus forsteni. Next base: position 42,396,600 of record JAZDUH010000152.1, on the reverse strand, counting down.
GATGTGCTGCTACACTCAATATTTTACATTGGAATATTTATTTACTATTCCGTTATGGATATTTATCCCCATATTCAAACGGTTATTCGAATATCGAATATAAAGTGACAGCCCTAGTAGTCATCATTACAGCACCGATTTTAGCACCACAAGATATATGGGTCTGCCTGTACATGCAGTCTGTTGGGCGGCGTGAAGGGGTTTTGCCATCTCCTTAGCTTTCTATTTGCCTCTGAGAAGCATTTGTAATGCATTACTTCTATTCTGTTGAAGCTTTATTATTACCTTGTGGTAATAAAAAAGGTTGAATCTTTTAATATCTTGTAAAGTCTTTATTTTTTACACAAAATTACGTGTTGTAATATTGATCAGAGTATCGATAAGTGTCAATACCGATAAGGAGTATCTGTATCGGTTTGATAAAATCATCACGATATACATCCCTAGACACATATAATCTAAATGAATTCCCGGTAAAAAAAAAAGATTATATTGATTAACGATTAAAGCATTCCATCATAGCGATCCTGATTCAGAAGTGTTCATGTACACTCTTGCTCTGCTTCCCTCTATAGAACTGTTCTGACTGAGCAGGTCTAAAGATCCTTATTAGCGATGAAAATTAATAAGATTTTATTTTAACCAATGCCATTATCAAATCTACATTGATCTCATTCTTTATCAATTCCTATATTGATTCCTCTGATCACCTTCATAGATAATAGCAGGTTCTCAAGTTCTCATGGTAAACAGTCAAACCCATACTCATGATGTCAGTGCTATTTAGTATTAGCAAATGCTTCAGCGAGTGTCGGGTGTTTCACTGGACATGGCAGTTAGTGTCATACGCTGTAAAATAAAACTACAATTTTTACTTGATTGGTCTCCTGTCAGCCATGATCACATCTTTGGCTTCTTTGCTGTTGCGTCTGATGACAGTGTAACTTCCTTGACTTATATGATATCCAGATGGAGGTGATGATAAAGAAGTTGCTAAAAAAAGACAAATGATACTCCACAAAGAAGTTTGGACTTGTTATTTTAGTTGATTATTTCTTCCAGTTGGTAATAGCAGTTGGTATTGTTTTCTGTATTGTTGGAAAGCATGATCAGTCACTTTTATTAGCATCATGCATCTGGAATGAGCAGCGCAGTTAAACATGTAGAAAAATCCCATCTCCTGGAAGAGAGCCGGCACTTGCTCACTGAGGGGTGAGGAAGCAGTCTTCTTGGAGTGTTTTCTGGGATGGCCACTTCCTGCTCTGTCTTTAATTTCATCAGTGTAATTTTCCTAAGCTTAAAAAAGGTACCAGGGCTAACACCAAATAATGCTGCCACTCTGCATACCATTAAACCAGATTCCAGTTGAAGGGGATTTTTGTACATTTTTTGGGGGCGATAACAACATGCTTAGCTTTGTTGCTCATTCCTCAAATGCACAATCATTACAAGTTATACTTCATTGTAAAGGTGACTAATCAGTCTTTCTAATGATATTGAATACAATATCAATTACTATTATTAAAGGGGAGAAATTATCAACAAAAATGAAATGATATTGCAAACTAGTATAGAGTATACATTCTTTTTGCTACTTGTTATCGATTCTCAGTTGTTTTTTGATTGGCATTGCTGGTCCTTGTTGACCTGCATAATCCCACAGTTTACTGAAGGCAGGACTAGGTCTTTCTATTAATCTTTGAGATAATTAAGACTTTTCAGCATAAAAAAATTAACCATAATGGCCCCTCAAACTCAAGGATTAGCAGATCAGATTTGGGCAGTACAAAGTCAAGATCTCTGTGACCTCTCCAAAAAACAAATACACAAAATATCTAACAGTCATACTTAAGCAAAAAAAGAACACCCCAGCCCCCAATCTAAACCCTGGTGGTTATGAATTGACACATGATTCTTAACTGTCTAGCAAATGTTTATCTTGCGGGGGCTCATAACAGCCAGGCTTTAGTTCTGCTTTACCAGAACTTCAGCCTCTGGTTAAACTTGATCTCACTGAGGAGAAAATCTTTGATAGCACATGCCTCCTAAAAGAAATGAGTTTGTGTTTGATGTTCTTTTAAAGCATATCAGTGGCTGCTACCACCATTTATTGTCTTGATGAGTTTATGATGAGCGTCTATCAAATATAGATTATGGCTTCAGCCTGCCTCATTGTTAAGTGTCTCAAGATAACATTTGTTATGAATCGGCTCTATACAAATCTAGATTAATTGGTAAAGACTGATTTGTGAAGCCCATGAATTTCTTAGTTGCAGCTTCCTCTACTTTTTTAAGGTACATTTGATCAGTGGAAAAGTCCAACACACACCATTCATTTTTACTTTATTATTTTTTTATATTTATGTTATAACTATTTATATTTTTGTTTTATCAATTTTTATATACCCTTTTTAAAATCTATTTTCAAACTGCTATTGAAACCATAATTTCCATGAGAGAGTTTCCCAAAGTTCTACAAAATTCAATGTACATGGCTTGTGATGGGCAAGCCAAATATTAAATCTGTCTGTCTGTCTGTCTATCTATCTATCTATCTATCTATCTATCTATCTATCTATCTATCTATCTATCTATCTATCTATCTATCTATCTATCTATCTATCTATCTATCTATCTATCTATCTATCTATCTATCTATCTATCTATCTATCTATCTATCTATCTATCTATCTATGAACACTTTCTGTTAATACACATTAAACAAAAATAAATTTACATGGTAAACAAATATGCATAGCCTGGTTATATATATATATAGCCTCAACAAAAATAATCATTCAAACCAGCTCAAAGTAGGTAAAAAAAATAGGGAGTCACAAATGACAGAAGGTTTGAAATAGTCAATTCTTATATACAAAATTGAAAGCAGATATCTGTAAGTCAGTAAAATGAGTCATTTATGCAGTTGTTTAATAAGTGTTGTGTTGTGCAAATCCAACAATACCAAACTAAAGCAAACCACCTGGTGAAGGCCTGAGAGGAAAAGAGGACAGACATATCTTAGAGTGGAAGCCATTCATACATGCTGAGGCCTGACTGACACAGGTGGACACAGATAACTGGTTTAGTTGGACAGGTCCTTCCCTACTCTGCCCAGTGGCCTCCAAGCCACAAAACCAAAGTCAAGCAGGCAGAGAGGGCAGGACAAAATGCATTCAGAGATCAAAATAGGCCAACAGTGGTCCTGTTTAAAGGCTTCATCGTGGAGTGGAAACTTGACCTCCTAGATGTATCTATGAAAGCAACCGGACAGGAAAAAGGCATGAATAAAATGAATTACTCCACAGCAATGTAGCAAATGTGTGTTCTCCTCTGCATGGTTGAATTTAAAAATCTTTGCAACACAACATGCGCTTGTCTTGCTGTCTTTGTCTGTGTGCTGGAACAAATCGATGTGGAATATCATTCCAGGGTTGGAGCCTTTTATATCTCAGCTCAACATGATTTTGGTGGTTTATTCACAATAAAGATACTGAACTGTAACTATGGCAGATTTTACTTTGAACAACCAAACAGGAAATAAGGTATTTCAGTGGTAGGTCAACACAACTTCAAATACTGACACAATGTATTTAGTGTAAGTAACAGCATAGCTAGAATTGAAATCAAAGACTTTTAAATAATCTTTCAGGCTATTAAATTTAAAGTTATAACTTTACAAATGAAATCTCATTTTATATGAGGGTAACATGATATTGTTACTGCAAAAGGCAAAACAAACTGATCAACTCTCAGATGTGATATTTAGGCATTGTTTCTTGGCTCTGCCATCAGATTGTCTTTTCATTATTGATTGGTAATAATAATCACAAGCACTTATTTTTTGCGCAGTTTTTGTTCTTTTATGGCCACAAAGTGCCTCATTACTTTACAAAGTGTTCATGTAAACAGTGGAGCTGTAATCATTTGTCATGCTGTTTTTAACCAGACAGAAGAAATATTTCACCTGCTAACAAAGCTATTCTCCCCTTCTGTTATGTTTACCTCACATATTGTAGAGAAGCTGCCAGAGCAGTCCTCTGTCGTGTTGAAAATCCACCGTTTGTGAGGGACTAAGCTGTGATTAGATTTGTTTGTGAAGGGTAAATCTAAAACAAAACAAAACAAAACAAAAAAAACAGGTAGATTCAATAAAGAGAATTTGCACAGTGGGTGTAAACTTGTTATTCAATTTGGCCGCTCCAGGTAAACTGATGGACAGCAGTAGATGGAATCCACCCAGCCTCTGCTCTGCTGAATAACATCCATTATAGTCCACAGCCTAGTCTAAATTACCCCAGATAGGAGAGCAGGGATGGAATCATACAGTAACCATGTCATTTCTTCAGCCTGTCCTGACACAATTACGTACAAATAAACCGATAACCGCATGCTTTGGTGTTCCACATGTTTGTGTTTGTCCTCCGGCTTGCCGTAGGAGGAAATTAGACCGTTCTTTGAGCAGGACCTGATTAGATTTACAGTGGAAAGTGGGAATAAGACACAAGGGAAATCTAGTCGACAGAGCTCATCAACCGAACTGACTGGTGGCTAAGAAACTGCAAATTGTTTCACTCCAGCTTTGCAATAATGCTCTGAACACATCAGCTTCACATCATGTTTATGGAAGTCATTTTAATGTTTGCATATTTCATTCAAAAATGCTCAGACAGAAAATCCAGAATGCATTATTTATCAAAATGCAGCTTCAGTTAGAATCACCACAGCCATTATGAAGCAAAAAATGTGACTTATGTGGCTCCTCTCTGCTGATTCAACAGAAAATCTGAAAATACAGCTTTATACTAAAAACCTCTAGCTGGACCAGATGCTTTTGTTTATGAGCACAAAACATAAATCTGTTGTAAATGTCCACACTTTTGAGATCATTATGGTGGCGTAGAGCTGTGAAGCATGAACGCTGACGGAACCTTTTCTTGCTGAGATCAAGACAGTCTCTGTGTTAAATTATTTAAGTGTAACTGCCTTCTCTCACTCAAAATATTTTTTTGAATTCAGACACTGGAGAATATTAAAGATGCCGTTTCATTTCAAAACGTTGATGCTGCTCTTGTCACGCGCTCAAAAATAAGAGGCAGAAAACCCTTTTTTAAGCTTCCTGAGGTTTTTTGTGTTTTGATCGTTTGTGTCCAGTTGATGTCTCACTCCACATCCAGGGTGTTTTATATTTTGGCTTCTCAGTGCTGTGAAATGTGTGTGTGTGTGTGCCCTTGTCAGTGTTTGGAGGTGCTCAGACAGACCATAATGATCTGGCAGGAGTCCAGGACACCACAGCACGGAGGAGACAAGCCTCTGCTACTGACACTGTAGATTGGAAAGTGGTTGTCTTCTCGCTTTATCTCGTCCTTTAACAGCATGAGCTCCTTGTGTTGTTCACAGCAGCTCAGTGTGTACATGTGTTGTGGTTTGACCTCTGATTGTCCTAACGTATGGTCCTGAAAATTGCCTTTGAACTGGAACTGGTCCAGAGTTTAGTAAAACCAAGGGATTTGCTAAGTAATTGATTCTTGAAAGACAAATTAAAATGTGAGTGACCTGCAGGTGTTGAGGTTATTCATGCTTCATGAGTTTATGTGTGCATGGGATGTGGCATTGCAACAAGGATTTAACACTCCTGCAATTTTTGTGCATGTTGAAAGCTTGGATCTTTTACTAATTTTCAACGCTGTGTTAGATTCAGTAATGCTTTTGACCCTTTAGCCCTAATTTCCCCACAGGAAAGAATACGCAACATGTCAGGAGTTGCTAAGTCTACAGTTATATCTAGATGGAGCACAATCCTGATGCAAAACCTGAGTACAGAGAGAATAAATGATGTACTTTGATCATACTTAAGGGTATTTTAGGAGTTAAAATGTATACAATCTTTTTAACTCCTTCAATCAGGGTTAGCTCTCTCTTAAAGTTAGGATTGTCCAACCTTTTTTTTAAACTAAGGACCAAATAAGAAAAAAAGGAAATCCAAATTTGCTTTGCCCACCTTTCATGCATTAATTTAGCAGTTTATCCTATACAGAATATTTTGGAGGGGATTAGATGATCGTCCCGTCAGTCACATTCATCACAAGCCAGTCATATATTATACTATGCAAGTACAAAATCTAAGCTTTCAAGTAAATAGGTTTACAAGACAAAGAGACAGTTAATGCTAAGGATTCAGGGTTGGGGGAACCATTCAGATTTCAGCAAGCCCTGGTTAACCCTGTGTATGACTAGATTAGCTTCTGCTAAGAATAAGAATGATGCAATGTCACACCCTGTTCCTATCACCAGTGTGACAGAGTAATGCTGCGTTCACACCGCAAGCGACCCAGCTACCAAAGTCGCGTCGCCCACTGACGTGGCGTCACGCATCCATAAATACCTCATTTTGGTAACCGCTGCCGTCGGCCGTTGCTCGGTGACGTCGCGTCCGCTGGAGTTTCACCGCAATCATTTCATATATCATATAATAGGATGTATAAGTGGACATTATTCCAGCGGTATCCTTTTCATTCACTTATCAACCACAAAACACTGCAGCTGATGCCCTGCAGCAGCATTATCTGTGAGTTTACCACGGTCCGTCTAGGCGGAACTAATGTTCTCACTGACATTAGTTCCGCCTAGACGGAACTCATCCGCCCTGTAGTCCGGATGGATACTGTCCATCTCGGGTACCGTCACAGGTACACACACCTCTGATTGGCTGTTGCCGCACAGCCACACACGACATCGCCTGAATAGATCAACTTTTTTAACTTTGACATCGCGCGACGAGAGACGTGATCGTCTCGTACGCGGCTGTCGCATTGCGGGAGGGTTAGCCCCGCCCCATCGCAGCTGTACATTGACTATGAATGGAGAGTGATCGCCGAGGTAGTACAAGTAGCGTCTGGTGTGAACGCACCATAAGAGACAGCCATTCACAGGCAATCCAATTTAAATAGCTTTTTACACTCTCTATTAGGCCTAACAAGTATTTTTTGGTCTGTTGGAGAAAAACCTCAGCCCTACCTGCTGCACCAGTGTTCAGTCCACAACAGAAGTACACAGCGTAAGAACTGCGTCTGTGTCAGCTGGATGTGTTCCCAGTGACCTACCCGAGTAAGACCCTGAAGTTTATTTTGCATCAGAACATGTTGATTTGGACCAGAGGAACATTGGCTTTAGGTGATTAGGGTATGACCTGTTCCACCTCCTGAGCCACAACCACCACAGAGACTACAAGAGTACTTCAATTCTGTGGGAGAAAATCTATATGCAAAGAATGAATACAGCATTGAGAAAAATAAAATGGATTGTGTGTGGTTTTGTTTTTGCTGCAAGTTTGCATCCATTAGGAGATGATGCATTTGAAGGAAACAACATTCTGCAAGAAACAAATTTCTTACAAAATCATACCTTAGCCTTCAAGGTCTTGTTTGCATGTTTTCATGTGTTTTGGACAGTGTCACATCAGTAGTTTCCGTCTGTTTCTTTTTGTGAGGTTTAGTTGACTGTATCTGGGTGGAGCCTCATGGTTATTATAAGAAGTAATCTTGATACTTGTTTGATTCTCAGTATGGAAGATGATAATATTTCCCTAAGTCTGGATGTAAGATGCAAACATGCTAAGTGTTAATCAGGGACAATTGTGTGGCGTTTATTTCTTACATAGTAGCCTGACTGGCGCCTCCCGATAAGATTAGAACAGGAATCAATAAGCAGAACAATCAACAGAATCTTGATTGCCGTGAGCTTCATCTGACTGTGTGCTTTTGTTACTCTCCTCAGATACTGTCCATTAAGGCCCTTTTTACACAGGGATGTTTTTACAACGACATAAAGGTTTTTCCTTTGTGTTTTCAAAAGCAGTCCACCTTCACATGGACACGCGAGAATGACTGAAAAAACTGTAGGGTGCATGCCAGTCCAGTAGATGGCGATGAAGGTTTGCAGGGAAACAGCAGTGTTACAACACACATACAAGGAAGAAAAAAAATTCAAAAACAACTATGATGAGTGGATGCATTAAGACGCAGGAGTTTCTTGTCTGGACAACAAATCTGTGTGGATAATTTGCCAGGATAACAAACCGAGCACAGTATGCAGCGTACAGTCATAGACGGCTAAAGCTGTTGTTGTTCCTGGTATGTGCACAGCCTTCATGTGATAGAGTACTGTGCATGCGGTCAGATGGGCGCTTCACCCTGAAACACTTTGTGTCACATCTAGATGGAGCAGAAACAAATCAGTTTTCAAAATTTCCCACTCTGGACCTTGGTTTCAAAAGTTTGTGGATTCAGGCACTCTAGGCACCGTTCTCACTTAAACAGAAGGCAGAAACTCTGTTTTAGGTTGAAAACAGAGCCATGTAAAAGGCCTCTAAATATTTCTGACAGCTTGGTTAGACTGAAGAGAGAACTTATGTTTTTATTAAATATCTTCAACACATATTCTCTCCTCTGTCTTCCTGTCTTGGGCCATTTCTCACTAGTTTCTACTGTTTTTTTTATTCCTCACCCCTCCCTCCTCTCTCCCTCATCCCTGCTCCTGTTGATGACACAGGGTCAACAGGAGGTCATTCAGCCCTATTCTGAAACATAATTGAATTTCTTCTGACCATGACCTGTCATCATTAAAAGTGTTTGGAGTGTTAGCTCCTGTCCTTCATTAGTGGGCTTTTGAGTGGAGTGCAGCAGGTCAGTGTGACCTTCATAAGGCTCTTTAGTAAAACATGACTCGACAAAGATTGCTGCTTTCCACCTCCTGTTTAAGGTTTTAAGTCGTGGCATTTAAATGAACCCGCAATCAAAGCAAATCTTTGTTCAGACTTTCTGGTATCAAGAACTTGGTTTGTAAGTTAAATCACACCTAAATGTAAAGGTTCATGCCTGTTTTCTGTTTTTTGTGCCCCTTCCCTCCCTTTTCTTTGCATACATAAAGCATTGGATAATATAAAAAAGTAAAGAGAGTGACATGGTGAAAAGGAGCAACAGATTGCACTCCCAGATGACTGTAGACCTTATACATAGAATATGACCTAACCATTTGACCATCAGCCCTCAACATGCTTCTTTTTAAGCAGATAGAAGTTGGACTTTTGGAAAAATGTGTCAGCCTTACATCTGCATTAACTGCTTTTTGATGAAGTCTGTTGTTGTAAATGTGTGTTATACCTTCGCCGAGGACGTTGTCTTTTGCTATGGTCTGTCTGTGTTTTTGTTTGTTAGTCTGTCAGCAGGATAATGCAAAAACTACTGGATGGATTTACCTGAAAATTTTATCAGAGGAGTGGTTTGGTTCAAGGAAGAAGCCATTATAATTTGGCGGTGATCCATACATCTGTCTGGATGCAAAAAAATCCCCAAATTTGTGAAAAATCCCAACTCAACACTGGGATATATTTTAAAAAATCATACCTATGACATCCCTTGATGGATTATCTTCAAAATTAACATAATATTGTTAATATAACTGTATCATCACGGTCAATTTCATCTACATCCGATCCAATATTGACATCACAAAAAAACTGAAGTTTATAATGGCAAATCATATTAATTTCTCCTTTGCTGCTGTGAGGGTTCATTCGCTTTATGTCATTATGGGAATTTTCATGTATTTGTAAACTTGTATTTATTCAAAGTCTCTTACAGTACAGGAAGTCATTTCTCGTGGTCCTTTTTTGTAGTATGAAAAATTTCAAAACCAAACAGCTGGTGTCACGCTGACTTTGTCCAATTCTGTCCACAGTAGACAAGGCTGACCCATAACCCAGATTTTGAGCATTGATATGATATGTGAAGTGAATAATTTTTTATGCCTGTTTGATATTTAGCAACAAAAAACTAAGTCGTTTAAGCTCAGTCCAGGATCAAAGTTTGATTTACTAGATAATACTACTGTTAAGTAATTATTATGAAGGCTATAACTGTTTACCTGCCTTTTCTTGTATTGGTGAATAGAATGTCTGCTATTTTAGTTTCATTTTATTACAGAAATAAACTTAATTAGATTTTTCTCTAACACATATTAGCATTGACAGGCTAACTTTGCATGTGTAGGTAAGAAAGCAGTTTAGTCCTCCTCTGTTACAGAGTAAGACTGCTATGTTGGCCACACATTAGTTGAGTCTGTTATTTAAAGGAGACATATCATGCTGATGCATGATTTAATACTTACATATAATAGAATAAATTTGAAAACAAGACCTTACACCCCCTTAATTTTCAAAAAATTAGATATTGTATTTTTTCTGATATCCTAGAACGAGATTTGATGCCTCTGAAAATAGGTCATTGCGAGATGTCCGCGAGATTTCAAACGTCGTGACGACACGAGGTACCTTTCTTTTTATTGGAGTAATCTGATAAAACACTTCCTCCTCTGTGATGTCCGTTAGCCACAAAACTGTCACCAAGGAACACATCCACCAGCAGGGGTATATAGGTCCCTAGCTCACATTCACTCATTACCAGCTCTGGCCTGCAGGGGGACTCAATACGCGGTCGCTGCATTGAGCCTGCCGGAAAATACAGTAGAAGAAGGACAGGCTGGCTCTACCCCCGATAGAACTGACCAATCAGAGCACAAAGGGCTGTGACGTTGCGAGGTAACTTTAGGTCAGCCTTGAGACCGAGGGCTTCATAATAGCCTAAAATGAGGATATTGAGAACGCTATTGTGGGGCAATGAAGGAACTAAATGACTTGTACTGAGGGCAGAAATGCTTTACAGGCATCCTAGTCTGGCATAGTGAAAAGGAGAAACAAGCATGATATGTCCTCTTTAATAGAAGCTTTAAGGCCAGCAAATATCCCTTTTTAACTTTAATTACTGTACGTTGGTTTAAAATCAGAGGAAAAGAGGAAAGCAGGCCAGTATGATCCAATAGCTGGAAAGGTCTCCCCCCTCTCTTCTCTGTCAGTGTGTCTTTAGGTTGCGCACAAACCAGCAGAAATTATTTTAAGAAACATTTCTTGTCCGTTAAACCCTGAGGCTAGAGTTTCTGTATTTTCACTCTCTGTCACTAAATAAAAGGACCCAGATTTAAGTGTCCTTGTGCTGTTACACACATCCACTCTTGCTGAAAATATTCACTGTCACTACCTCCCATCCTGTAGTGAAGAGTTGCTTTTGGCAGTGTCTGATGGTTGTAAGGGTTTGGGCTAATCCAATAAGAGGGCCCTGTTTGTAGACAAGACACTGCTAAGTTGTCAGCACGCCATGCTGCTTAAGAAATAAGAAAGCTTCAGATGCCTGTGAGTGAGTCAGCCGTACATGCGCTGAATAGTGCCCACAGAAAATTTGTATCGCATTAATTAGACTTGTCATGGATCTAGTTGAACCGGATAAGACATAACAAACGTATGTGAAGTTGGAGCGTAGTGTCACAGCACCGTGTTGTTCTCTTCTATGAAACCTCATTTGATTACTCTATTATATTTCCATATATGTGAATGGCTCTTTTGTAAATACATGTTCATCTCATACTTTGTCTTTTTGAATTCTTAGTTTGTCAGTGCCAGTTGGAAAAATGTCTTGAACTGCATAAAGCTGGCAGAATTTTCATCACTTTGTCCATTTTTAAAGGTCAAACCTGTCATTTCTTGTCTTTATTGTTTAAGTCTCTCTGTTATTATTTTATTGATATTGTAATGTGTAAGTGGTCTCCTGTTTTTGAAAAACAGCTTTTAAACAGGTTTTACATCTACAAGTATGCTACAGAGTCATTCATGTATTGTTTTGGGTGACTAAAGCTGCGTTCCAGTCATACTGGGAAGGCGGGATTTCCAAGTTCCCAGTGGGAAATTTCAACTGGAATGTCCCCCAAGGTCTGAATTTCATACTGGGACCACAGAGGATCTTCACCACCCCCGAGGTGACAATCCAAGATGGCTGCCCCCGGTGTAAACAGTTATTAAGCTCCTGTAATAATCTGTTTATTAGCACTTCTGACTGATACTTGTCACTGTAAATCAGCCACATGCTCAGTAGTGTTTGACTTATTTTAATGGAAATGCTGCTGTAGTGTTAGTTACATTCTTCAGGTGATATTTGTGAACTACAGGGCGTGCTAACAACGCATAACACAACAACTAACAATAGCCTGGTAGACTGGCTTGTTTTACCCGACTCTGTTACTGGAACTCGGAGATGGCGTCATTCCCACTGCCCTCTTCTCAGTTCAGTTGTAAATGGAACACAGCATAAGTAAATATACTTTGCCAAAGGCAGAATAAAGCTACATTTTTCTGATTTATGGATTTATGCCTTTACAGGAGGAAGGCTTTTACCCTCCTGTGCTGTGCTCTAATGTTTCTCGACATTTTCTCTCAGTTTGTGTTGTAGTTCCCTCTGAGTCACCTGAAGTTGTACCTCAGAGACATCAGATGTAAATGATTCATACATAAATCAGTGCTGTGCTCAGATGTTTACTGACATGTTCCTTCTATTGGAGTAGCCTTTGCACTGAACAAACACTTGGCTCAGGAAGTGTTTTCAAAGTGAGCGAGGTTAAATGTCCTCTAATGCAGTGGCTCCCAAATGTTTTTTCCTCTGAGCCGCTTCCACTTATACTGAAGGAAAGTCAATACCCCCTCCTTTGTATAAAAATAGGTTTATGCATTGCTGTGCAAAATAAGCAAACTGAAGACCAGTTTTAATAGTTTTCATGAATGAGACTCTCAAATCGGCTTTATCACACATTCTTGTGCACTGACATAAAAAAGTGTATTCCTGTTGTGTCATCATTGGTTTTAAAAGACATTTAAACCAAATTTTGACAAACTCAGAGCTGACAGAGCCTCACACTCTGCCAACCCGTAAGACCCTCTGTGCCAGAGTATTAGGGGATGACAGATCATCATTTTGAGGAAGACTGAGGAAAATAACAACTCTCATGAAAGTAAGAGTCCTTGGGTCTGAAACACATCTGTCTTAATGAGCAAAGGTTCCATCGAGCAGCCAGATGAACCTTCTACAGCCAGGTCGTTTCAGTTTTGTTTGTTTAGGGAGGCACATCTTTCAGATGAATAGGGAAGATCCCTGTTAGGGCCGGGCAATATGGCATTGAAATAAAATCTCCAACTTTGAACAGAAGATTTGAAGTCTGATTTTGATCAACTACAAACTACAAACTACACTGAAATCACAAGAGCAAGGCTCTTTAATTTGATCAAAATATTGTATATCAGAAAGTAGACTGGATTTACCTCTATGAATCAGAGTGCATGCTGAAAATTTGTTGTGCAAATACATACATGTGCACTTTGAAGTTTAAATGTAGGCGTGCCTATATCAAAGCTGAAAGATGTACTTTTTTCATAACTCATTAATATGAAAATTTTGTATAATGTTTTAATGGACAAAAAAATATATAATTTTGGAGAAAGGTGTTAACTGCTAGAGTCATTTTGTGTGGCAGAGTAATGTGCAAAGTAAATACATTTTTATGTTTTACATTTTCCATAAAAAAAAACAAAATCAAAGCAGTCTGTTTAATCAATTTATTGACAGGCCTCTTCTCCATATTCCATATTTTGAGCAAACACATTAAATTACAGCATGTATAATGTAATTTTATATACTATATATTTTTGCATTACTGGAATATTGTCTGGGAGTCAGTATCTCAAATCAGTCTGTCTTGTTGACTGACCATTATAATCTTTAAATAGATGAATGGATAGAAACTTTTTCAGACCAATGATTTAAATTCATAAAAAACGAAATAGTAAAAATGTTGATGAATCAAATACAACAATATATTTGCACTGTTGTTTCCAGTTACAGGAGAAATATCTTTTATCTCTTAAAGCTGGGGTTGGCGATCTGATTTAGAGACACTTTTTGAAATACTGGCTAAAGTGGTCTTTATGACCCGATGGTAATCAACTCATAATGTGTTCTTAAAACAGAGTGAAAAATATCTGCTATCTACAGCTGGAGTAAAACAGGGAAAACCCCAACCAATAATCTTGCCGGGATACCTTCTTTTACACCAATCAAATCCCGTCGCCATTCTGCGTGCCTGCTGCGCGTGCATTTCCCGGCGTGCACCGACAGTGCGTGTAGCATGTAGCGTGTAGGGAACAGACTCCGCTGGAGAATGCTTACCTTTCAAGCTTTGTCTTTGAAAATAAGGGAAGTCCGTTGTGAGCAGTCCCACAACACCAACCAAGCTCCAGTATCCCTCACATTTAAGACAGATGTACAAGAAATCTAAAATAAACTCTGTTTTTCTAAGTTTGTTCCGCTTTTGGCTCTAATCTCGCGAGAACTGCCGTCCATGCTACTGCAGGTGGCAGTTCTCGCGAGACTTCGTCTTCTTCGGTGGTTGGCATCCATCATTTTGGAGCATTACCGCCCCCTTCAGGCTAGAGACAGACAGCTAGTTCTGCAAAATCGCCAACCCCAGCTTTAAGGTCTGAGTTGATTGTCTTATTTAGTTGATTGACATATAAATGTATGCATTATATTTCTAAGTACAGCTTGTACTTTTTTGTAGTTTAAGTAATATTCTAATATTCTAAAATTTTTAACTGTATCCTGGCTGGGGTGTTTTCATTTTATCTTTACTGTAGCTACACCACAGATGAACAGCACTGAAGAGGTCATTTTAAAATGATCAAATTAAAAACCATCTTGATGTTAGCTTATATGTACAGTTTTGCACTGATAATGTGATCCAGATATTTGACTCTGTCCATTGGGCTGTACTGCTTTTAAAGTCTTTGTTTAGAAATCCATCAGATTGCTGAAAATGTGCTGTTGACTGGCAGATTAATTCAGTAAGTCACTGCCTTATCGTGGTTAACAGACGTCTTGACGTGATCACATTTTCCTCCATCATCTGCCTGACAGGTACATGCTCTCACCTGCACTACAAAAGGCATACATCTACCTCCTTTACCCTTCACTCTCTCCTCATAATTCCAGTTTAAAGGATTATTTTCTTCTACCACTTTGTGTCTTCACTGCAAACAAAATTAACTGCACAATGAAAGACACTGAAATACATCAAAATTTAAATGTAATCCTTGTTTAAGCCTTTTTTATTCTCAATCCAGCATCAGATGCAAATAATTTGTACATAAATCATCATAAGTGAGTCAGCAGTGGAGGTATATTCAGTTGCTCCGACAGTCTTGTGAGTAATTTGAAATACTTACTGAGTCACTAGAAAATGCAAATCTGTGCATTATGATATAAAGCAGTGCTATTTCAAAGTTTGTGTTAGACAAGACGTTACATAGCCCAAAAATGTACAACAGCAAATTACTCAAACACCCACTTGGCTCCGTTCCTGCCTTCCTTCCCTCTTAATCAAAATATTGCAGAGGTTTGGCAGTAGATTTGAGTTTTCACAGTTAATGTACTGTAAGAGATGCTGACCTCAGTTCACCTCTCTCAGATAAATGGAAGTGTACACAGGTGGATGCGAGAGTGGATGTGGGAGATTAAATGCTCCGTGTAAGTGGCTGCAGTCATGATGAGCTGTTGTGTTAAAGCAGCAGCGTCTTAGGCAGACCAGTGGCGGCAGCTGAGCTTTGACAGCTTGGATAAATAACCTTTATATAAAAAGCTGTTTTGCATAACAGCCAGCTTAGAAAGATAAAATCCTGCACAATGGATCACAAGCAATAGGCAGGTTTTGTTAATTTCTTTGAAAGATAGCCTTGCACATCCATATTGGTAGAAGTGGGAGACTGAACCAGGTTTCCAAAGAGAGCACATTCAGCTGAATACCAAGCAGCTTGTGTTTCACAAGTCAGATCAATAGATACATTATTTTTACCCCTGCCAAGGAGTTAATTTTTTAGTTAATTTGTTTGTTTGTTGACAGGTTAACTCAAAAAAGTTACAAATGGCATATGACAAATTTTTAAGAATGGCTTAGAAATGGGCCAAGAATCTATCAAATAGATTTTTGTGGTGATCCAAAGCCAGATGCTGACCCAGGAATTTTTTTAAAGATTTGTTAATATTGGGAGAAAGAGAAGTTTTCCACAAATTCACTAATAAGTCAATATGGTGTGGATTTTTGATGGATGTTGGTTAGGGTGCAAGTAACACTTTGATGGTGATCCATGTCTGAATGTGTGAAATATTACATGCTTAACAGCAAGAGATTTGTCAGTTTCCCTCATTTTTGACAATAACTCTTTGACAATGTTGGAAATTCCTTGTTTAAGCCCCAGTCACACATTCCCGTTTCTCAAGGTGATTGTGCACGATTGTCATAATCCTGATGAAACGTGCTTTGGCCGCGGTGCATGCGCTACTTGGTCTGGATCAGCATTGTATAGTCGTGGATGAACGGCGGGGAACGTGGAAGGGCCCCGACAGTTTTGAACTGTTCAAAACTGTCATGGAGAATCGCCGTTCTCAGTGTAGCGGGGTGGAAGCCTAATGCAGTCCTAATGCGAGCGGTATTAGCGTGGCATGTACGGAGCTCAGTCGGGCTGAACGTGGCCCAATCGTGGCTCAATCCTGAAAGCTTTATGAGGACGACTGACAAGGATGTATCCGTTTGAGCCCCGACTGTGTCCTGTTTAAGACGGTGCAAGCGACGGGGCTCAGTCGGGGCATACATGACGCGAACTGAGCTCGAGCAGAGCTGACGTCGTGTCAGCGGGATGGAATCTTCCTCATATCGTTGTATTAACCTAACTGGAGCAGGACAAACGCAGCCTGAAGTGCTGTAGCTGCGCCACTGACGGTGTATTTACGGGGTGTGTCCAGGGATGAGACAGTCATTTAATCCCGTATCATAGCGATCACACCAGCCTCCTCAATCGTGTACAGTCGTGCGCAGTCGCTATGAGAAACGGGAATGTGTGACTTAGGCATTAGGTTTGTTCTCTCTGAGCAGTTATAGTTAGCTGTTTCAACCTTCAGTGAAGAGGAAAAAATAAAATATAATGGCTGTAAACAGGGCCAGGTAGGTGGCCCATGGTTAAACAGGCCTCCTCAAAAAAATGTATTTGCCACTCCAGAGTCAGAATGTTAATGGTCATTTGTCCTTCTACCAGTAAATGTCTGCAAATTCTTGCAAAAAGTTGAATCAACCAGGACAAAAATGCCTTAGTGCTGTGGTTATTTAGAATTAGTCTGATGTATTTGGCATTTGAGTCGCTGGTTTGATCCTTAACCCCTAACCACACAGAGGGTGGTGTGAATCAGTGGCACAATATTGAGAATTTTCAAAGGCGATATTAGATGTGTCTTTATTTTCACATTAATTACTACATGTTATTATGTCAATGCTTTGTACACCCTAAAAAAATGAGTCAAAATGGACTCAACATCAAGTGGCAGTGACCTGAGGCTGATTAACCAGAAACTACATTCTGCAATCTAGTTTCTGCAAAGCAGAGGTGAACTTTGTGTTTCACCATTTCATTCAGAAGCTGAAGCTGTTCCACACTGTTCACACCACTGGAAGCCTCAGTATACGCTCAGCATTACCACTACTATGTCCCTCTTTGGTTTGCCTCCATTTCATCATTCTTGTCATTCTATTGCATCGCGTCATATAAAAATAGTTAGTGGATACACACCACCAAGCAGGCTGCCATGTTAAATGTTTAACTGACTGTGATGTACGTACAAACGATGAGTGCTCTCATTGGTCAGCTGTGGGCTTGTTGGATGGGAAATTTTGGATGTTTGGATTCATGTTGTTTTTAAACATGCCACACCCAAGTGCTGACGCAAAGGTGGTCGGCACAACAGAAAAGTGAATATGCCTTACATATTCATAGACTCCCTGTGTTAGTCAGGGTCTTTGTGTGTGGAGTTTGCATGATCCCTCCTTGCCTGTGTGGATTTTCATCAGGCAATTCAGTTTCCTTCCACAGACCAAAACAAGTAACTTTAATTTTGCCTTAGGTGTGAGTGTGAATGGGAATAGCTGCCTGTGTCTTGATGTGGCCCTATGATCGGATGGGACGATACACTTAAACCCACGATACGCTGCACCTCGATATGCCACAATACGATACGTCACGATACAATATCAAATAAGTAAAAACGAAACAATATTACCATGTAATTACAACTTATTTATTTTCGTTTGAGTTGCACACAGGAAAACACAGGGCCTAACAGGCCAAACACAAACAATAACACTCTCTCTGACCCTAGAGAGGCTACAGAGAGTGTATGCTAACGAGTGGTAGGCTCTTTTTCGCCAGGGTCGTCTTCACATTTTTATGGTGATGCTGAAGGTGGTGGTTCATGTTTGTTGTACTGGAGGCGGTTTACGGAATGACAGCATGGCAAAGTTTACACACCATCTTAGTCTTGTCAATTACTCCATTGTCATCTTCGTCTTTTTTAATGAGAAAGCCAAAATACTGCCAGACAGATGACTTGTTTCCATCGTTCGGCTTTTTGGAGGCAAGGTAGTTGGTGCTAATGTGTGTTGTCATCATTTCTGGTCACTAGCACTGTTACCGGATGTGATGTCTTTATTTCGCGATCCTTTTTTTCTAAACTCGATGCGTTTCGTCACTTTCTCTATCGTGATATTTCGGCAAACGATATTTCATCCCATCCCTAATGATCATCAGCAGGTGAACCCTGGGATGGACTCCATCCCCTTGTGACCATGAAAGGGATAAGCAGTATGAAGAATAGATGGATTGATGGATGTATTCACACTTACTGATTCGGTACCTACTTCACTTCATCTTTTGGCAGATTGGGAAAGAGCTGCGACCCTGCCTACTAAGTGATGCCATTTATAGAGGCACAATAGCAGAGTTGATGGACTAGTCCACTTTGTGGTAATTTGTCAGTTCAAAGCTGGTTGGTGCCTCTTTGTCAACAGATCTGCATTCATATTGCTCTCTGCACTGCACACGGCTTGCTTCCCCAACCCAGTGGGCTTAAACTGCCCATGAAACAATTTTATGAAATCACATTGGTAGGTCAAATCTGGCATTGTTGGAGGACTGATCCATTTTGAATAACCTACTGATGCTGTTAAAATGGGTAAAGGAAAAGTCCTGATGCAGCAGACTTGTGGAGATGTTCTCTATCATGTGGATAGAGCTATGAGCTTCAGAGCTGAATGGACTTCAGTATTGTAGATATAGGGGTTGAAACACTGAGGAGGGAGTGGGGATAGTGCCACACTTAAGGATAGTGGCAGATTGACAAAAGTATTTACCATTAGCTAGATCAAAACTAATTTAATGTTTACTCGATTAAATTGAAATGTGGACATTTGCCATATTCATGTTCTAAGTTAGCTTGCCAATACTGAGCTGATAGTTGTCAGTTACAAAAGAGGAAATTCAAACGTCAACAGACAATCAAACAACATCTTTTTACTCGTCATATAATCAAATATAAAGACAATTACAGGGATATACAATCCAGCTCAGTTTCCTCTGTCTCTAAAGTAAACCTAGAGTTGTAGCTTTACAGTTCCTTGTTATCCATAGCCCCAAATTAAGTTAACCATTAACTAGTCCTCCATCCATCCCAATGACAGCAGTAACGATCCCATCCCTGCAGAGTTAATGAGTGTCTCAGGGTGACAGTTGCAGGGCAGGGCTCTCATTTACGGTAAAGATCATTACTACGTCTACATACTGTTCAACAGCTGCTGTTTAAAGCAGAAATGCATGGATTCAGAGTACATTTCCATAATCATGGCCACACCAACCAAATGCTTATAATAGCTGTAAACATTGTGCTTGTGTTGCTAATAATGCACATATCCTGATATCTTCAAGGTTGTTCTCTACATCATTAAAAAAAATCTGCCTGTGCAACCAGTTAGCCAATAGAAATAATGAGCAGGGCTTCATACCCACACACATTCAGCCAATCAGATGGCTCGTTGGAGACAACATGCACACTGTAGCAGAGATGAGCATTCAGGACACAGTTGAACCGAATAAATGTGTAATTCAGTAAATGCAGAGGCTCTCCCCATGTGGGTATTCTGATTTAATTTCAGTGTGTCTGTTGTGGTTACGAACAATCTGCTGGCTGTGGTGTGAGCACTAATGAACAAAGAGAGAGAAATGAATCCGCTCAGTCAAGAAATGTATTGCCAGGCTTCAAGGTATTAGTTCTCTGTCAAGATAATTGTACCTAGACAAAACCAGTTTTGTTTGAGACACTGGTAATAAATTTATTCACTGGAGCTGAGCATGCTCTACTGTTTTTCCCCCTTTTCATCTTTTTGTTGTAATTTATGCTGTGCATCAGTGCTACCATGACTAAAACCAAGATTAATTGCTTTCATATCTCTAGTGTGAGATCATAAATGCAGGGACACACAGAAACACACATCCAGTGTCTTCATGCTGAACATGAATTTGCACACGGTACACTGTGTACAAATAGAGATGAATGTGCATGGATCAGAAAGAGAGCAGTCAAACTGACAGTGAGGTGTCAACGCTGCATTGCGTGAACCTTCTCTGAGCTGTAAGCAATCATTTCTACAAACATAAGGGTGGATTAGGAGGAAAAATAGAACACATTAAAAAAGACTTAGTATGATGGACCTAACCATTATGTAATATTATCAGTTAAATGGCAGTTAAATACAATATTGCATTTTATAAGTTTGAGAGATTAAAAATGGTTGTTGCTGTATGAGACTTATGACTTTTTGATCCCACAACAAAAAGAAGTCTTAAGCAGCCAATGTTTCATACCTTCTCATTTTTGATAATCAACATTTGCAGCTAAACTGGAATCGGCTACATGTCTAAGTAGCAAAACGTGTTTTTGTTCCCTCTACAATAGTTCCACTATTTTTATAACATGTTCTTTTTTGAACATGGCAGTTAGCAAGATTGTCCTGCAGAATTTCCAACAATGAATCAGGCAGGCCCATCTTCTCTGCAAGGTTAAGTGTGAACCCTAATTCTACCCCTGAGCCATTCCCCTTCGTCTGACCCCTTTGTCTTACCCCTTCACCTTAGCCCTCCGTTTTGAAGGCTGAGGGGAAGGGGTGAAACACAACTGAGAAACGAGACGCTACTCGATTCGTGCTGGGTCATCACCCAGAGCTGCTCGCTGGCTGGGACGTAATCAGATGCGACAATAACTGTAGCCACAACTGTGAGAGCTAGCTTGTTATAACGAGAAATTATAAAATGTGACCAACAACTAAAAATATGATTAATATTTACTTGATGATAAAATGATTACTTATAGTTAAACACTTCCTTTTAGAAATTTTCTTACCCCTTGGTTTCAAGTAGGGTCCCGGTCTGTCTTCAATTTGAGGGCTTTGTGGCCCTTGGTCTTAGCTCTTCCCCTTAGCCCTATGGAGTATTGGGACACCACTTCACTAGAAGTGTACGACTAAGAGGTAAGGGTTAAGACAAGGGCTAAGGGGTACAAATGGGCCAGACCCTATGTGAGTTGAACATTCAGGAATGGTCTTCTGCATACCTTGGTTGTAATACATTGTTAGTTGAGTCACTGCTGCCTTTCAGTCTTTTCCAAACCACTCTTGCCAGTCTCCTCTGACTTCTGGCTTTAAAAGGCATGTTTTCCCAGAGCACTGCTACTTACCGGATATTTTCTCTTTTCTTCTTTTCTGACCGTTCTCTGTAAACCTTAGATATGGCTGTTTTTTCCAGCAAGTTTCAGAAGTACTCTGACCAGACCGTCTGGTCCCAACAACCATGCCACATTTTCCAAAATTCCCTCTTTTTTTTCGTGTTGATGCTTGATTTCAGCTTCAGAAATTGACCATGTCTACATACCTACCTACACACCATGTGATAGGTTAATTAGCTTTATTTGTGATGAGCAGTTGACCAGGTGTACCTACTTAACTGGCCACGAGTGTATGTTGATGTAACTGAATATTTTTAGCCTATAACATTGTGCTGTGTTTTGTAAATTGCACCAACACATAGAGGTAAGATGTATTTCTGCATAAGCTTGATGCCCCTGATTGCTTATCCCTGCCTGTCTGCATCTTTGTCCATCTGCATACAGATGATGCTGATAGAAGCTTGTCCATCCCTTGAAGGAGCCGAGGTGTTATTTGCATGTGACATAAAAGTAGAGAGAGAGGGAGTGCAGCGGCGGCTTATTACAAAGCCAGCAGGAGGAAAAGCTGATGCATAATGCACCTCTGTGGACAGAAAACATCAGAGCAGCGAGGCCATCGGCTGCCTCTGACAACATCAATTCCACTTCCACAATCACCCAACGTGTCTGACGGCCACGGTGAGAAGGGAAAACCCAGCAAGGGAGTGAAAGAAATCACCCCTCTGCTGGAATATGCAATTAGTTTGGCAGCTGTAGTGACTGAGCAACATCATGTGAGAAAGAGTGAGTGTTTTTTAAAAGTGGTGAGTGGGAGAGATAGAGATCAGGAGGCAAAAAAAGAGAGAAAAAGAAGGAGGGAGAGAGCAAGTGTGCAGCTCTGAGGCGTTCCATCATCCACCAAACTCATGCAGCTCCCCTCATCCCTCCCTCCGCTTAGATAGAGAGATAGAGGGAGCAACAGAAAGAGTGAGAGAGAGAGAGAGTCACGCTTACAAGCCAGCGGAGAAGAGACGTCAAGAGGAGGATCCACAGAGCTAGAGAGAGAGAGAGAGAAAAAATCCCTCCCTCTCTCTCCTGCTGCCTCTCTTCGAGCATCCTACGGGCAGCGAGGAGCAAGAAGAGGAGCGAGGAAGGAGGATCCGTCCATCCGTCCATCTGTGCGGCTGGCAATTTTTTTTTTCTACGCTGCTTTCCCCTTCCTTCCTTCCCTTTCCCCCCCCCACGATTTTGTACTGAGGCTGTACGACGGTGGGTGGAGCGCCAGGGGAGAGCCGCCGAGAGCTCAATCGGTGACATCGCTCCGCAGCATCAGCATCGGCTGTAGCAGCAGCTGAAGAAGAAGAAGAAGAGGAAGAAGAAGAGGAGCACCAGGATGCTTAACAACCTGACCGACACAGAGGAGGGGGACGGGGGAGCGCAGAGCACGGGTGAGTGACGGGATGTGCCATGCAGTTACACTCTCACATGGAATATTCACATGAAAATGCAAGACTCACATACTGTACGCACTCCCACGCAAACACATGACCACTGGAGCACACAACGCATCATGCATGATTAAGGTTTACACACGCAACCTGATGCGAGTGAGCGGCCATTGGAAGAAGTGTGAGTATGAGTGTGTGAGTGTGTGTGTTAGAGCATCGTACGGTGGTCGGCCTCCTCTGCTGCTGCTCTTACTGCAAGGCTGTTGTGACAGGAATAGTAATAGGCTCGCTCCATACCACGGATGGCGAGCGTAGGGGCATTACAGCTCCATCCACACACACACACTCACACACACAATCGAACACACACCACATGCATGCAGAATACAGAGCAGGGTTCTCTGCTGCATGGTAACATAAATACTCCCACCACATATGGCACTCCGTGGACAGCCAGTATGGGCATGTGCACACTCACACAATTAGAGATACCAAGCCACCATTGCTGCTAATCCCCAATAACCCCCCCCTCCACCACCACCACCACCACCAACACACACACACACACACACACACACACACACACACACACACACACACACACACAGCTGTCAAAATCAACCCTCCATCCAAACCCCCAGTGCTCAGCCTGGTGCCTCCGTCCCTGCAGGCGTTCAGGAGGGAGAAACCTGTAGGTTGTTGGTTTGTGCAGAGTGGCGATGTGAGTACTCTTGTTCAGCAGGGAGCACAAATCCAACTCAGGCCCAGGGGGGGATCCAACCTTTTCTTTTGAGAACAAGCAGCAAGAGGGGCACATTTTGGGGCAATTGACCATGAGTTAGAGCTGCACAATATTCCAAAAATGCTTATGTTGTGATAGTTTTTTTTGTCTGCATATATACCGTTATTTGAACAATGCAAAAAATTCAACTGGACATTAGCGATGAGGTTCAGTGATGTGCATTTTTTTCCCCTTTTCAGCAGTTGAATTAAACTCATACTATAAACAGTACATACGTGTGCAACCTGCATGTTACTCATACCTCCTGTGCCAGTCTGCTGCAATATTCAACTCACGCAATACCCTTTTCTAGCTTAGGGACAGCATGAATGTTAAGAGTCTGTAGCAATTAGCTCAAGCTCTCAGTATCCCTTGCCTTTAGGCTCAACTGTTTTCTCATCAGTGTCTCCCATTTAGCACCATTTTCCTTGCAAAATCATGACATCACACCCCTGCAAGAGACAGTCAGCCCAAATGACAACCAGAGTCAAGGTAGTGAGATGGTGGACTGAATAGGTCTGAAGTAATTGACACAAAATAATCTGAATAGCCCAATGCCTAATGTCTGCGGGGTGCAGGTGTGGCAGGGTGGGAAGCAACTGACCATTACCAGATATTAAGGCTCTCCCCTTGTAAGGCTCTCACTCTTCCCAAGTTTGTCAACTCTCTTCAAATGACAATTAAAGCCCAAAATGTTCAAACAATAATCTTGAAAACGATGTTTGTAAAGGCAGCACAGCAAGCCATGTGTTTGGCATAGTTGGCACAGAAAATCCACAGGTTTGGAAAGAAATTAAAAAGAATTAGATAATATGTAGAATGAATAAAAGCTTTTGTCTAAGTGTAATCTTAGCATAATCCATCCCTCACTTAGCTGTATCAACTAACAGATCACAAATACTGCCTGTGTTACTACTGATTTGTCTTTTTCTAGACTCCAAAGTCTGGTGCTCATATGCACATCAATCCTCACAAGGTGGAACATCGGTACAGTTTATGTCATTTTTTATTAAAAAAACTAAAATGTGTAAATTGTAGGCCTTCCCTGAGGAATTAGGCAGCTTCTGGCCCTGTAAAGGGGTGGGATGGGGGGTAATCCAGGCACCACACATTTTTTCTCTTGTGCATAGAAGTGCCCCAACAGTGGAGGAGATACATGAAACACAAAAAGTGGCACACAAAACTTGAAAGCGCACATTATGGACTCTTAAAGGGTTATTTACAAACTCTTTTTTTGTGCTTCATAATCATTGACTGTGGAGGGCATTGGAAAATGCCATTATCATCTTGAATGAATAATCAAATCACTTTGGAATACTTGAAGTCAGTCTATGAATGCAACCTAACTTCTGATCAACCAAATGACAGGGTGAGGGGCCGAGTTGAGCCAGGAATTCAGGCCCCTCTGAACAATGGCAAAACAACATGGGACTTTAATTATGACCCTGATTATCCACATTGAAAGCCCTTAATAAAATCATAATGGGCACATTATAGACCATAGATAGTACCAGTAACTCTCTCATTTTTAATCTGAGACTACATTAAAATGGTTCGAAAGCAAAGTTAGTATAACCCTTGTCTTTAAGAAAATGTTTAATGTTTTGGATATCCTCCTGTAGTGCCATTGCTTTAACATTTTGCCGTGTCTTTTTGAAGGATATTTTAGGCTATTCCAGAAGTTTAGCATCAGGCACGACAAACTTTTATCCATTGGTTTTTGGATAACTGCTGAAAATAAAACCTGTGGTGAAACCTAGATAAACTTTACAAAGATGTACTACTTTCCTGATTTATGAAACAAATGGTTATCTTTAAAAGTGAAAAGCTTATATTAACCTACAGAGGAACCTAAGTGTGTTTGCAGGTGATTGGCCACATGCCTGATCAGCCTCAACTTACCAATGCCTAAATATTGGCCATGATTTTTTAAATGTGTAATTTGAGATTTCTTTACTTTTATTGATCCAGCAGGCCTGAAAGAGGTTAAAGGTTGAACTCAATCTGTTGCCTTTGGCAACATGACCTCTGTACATGGGGCACTAAGACAAAGACCGTTTGGCCATTGGTTAAGATGACGTTCAAGTCCCGGTCCGAAGACAACTTCTTAAGTCCTGCTTAGCCTCCTGTTAGCAACCTCCCTTTGAAATTGATGGAAAAAACTCTAATATTCACAAGTTTTACACATCTTTATGTGTTTAATTCATTTACAAGAAGAGCTTCAAGAGCTAAAATCTCTGCTCAAGGCATTTCAAGCATTGTCCAGTGAGGTATTATCAAAAATGTGGGGACCTTCCTTATCTCATGCTGTTAACAAATCCATTAAGAAACTTTCGGATATGCATCTGGGTTTTGATCACCACCAAAATCTAATCACCTCTGTTGATCCAGTAACAACATTCCCTTAAAATGTTCTCAGAATCCCATCATAACTTGAGAGTTATCTTTCCTTGGTGGAAGAAATAAAGTGTACTCACTATGGATCTTATTTTTGATATCTAACGCAACTCTTAGTCCCATAGACCTGGAGACTATGAAGCCACATGCCAAAATTCGAATTCGTTTTCCTAGTTTTGTGACTCATTAGTGTAGCTTTCATAGCTAATACCCAGCTTATAGTAACCTGGCAGGTTATGCACCTAGGATCACATGTGTCTGGTCTGCACATCCACAGCCCAATTCTAAAGCTGCAAACCAGCTACACTTCTTTGTACCTCTGTGCTATTATAAGAAAAGGATTTTATCTCTGCACACATCCCTCCCTCAAGGCCAAACTCTCCCTCACTGCCCTCTTTTTCCTCCTGTATGCTCCCTACATTTGTCTCATCTTATCCCCCCCACTCTTTCAAGTCTCCCATTCTGCATTGTGCACAAATCTCCCTGTTTTTGTCGTCAGCCCAGGACTCTCAGGAATGCTCTGTAAGGAGACGGGTTTGCGGATGAGAGAACAGTCACTATGCTGCTTTCTCCTACCTGTGAGGGCTTAATGATAAAAATAGAACAGTGCTGGGAACATGAATATTTAACTTAATGCGGGCATCTCCTTTTTTTGTATGGGGGGGAGGGGGGGGGGGATTACAATGCCAGGGCTGAGAGCACGGACAGCAGTTGTAAGGGGTTGGCAGCCAGGTTGAAGCATGACCCCGTTTATAAGTGCATCGAATTGGAAGCATCAGGACCAGGTTAGTGAGCGTGACATAAAGCCCCAGAATGGCTCACGCAGAAGTGTCACGCTAATATGATTACTTGAGTGTGTGTTTCTACCTCTTTGCCCGCTGAATTCACCATCTTGGTTTGCATAGGTGTGAGTGTGTCAGTGTGGATTCATGCGTGAGCAGAATAGTGATGGAAGTTGGCATGTTCAAAGTGAACACATGCTTATGTGCTGAAAATAAATGTGGTTGTAGCTCATAGCATTTTATGCCATATTTAGCTGTCAGACTGTTAGATTTGACAGGCTGTCCTCCTTTTTAGCTGCTGCATAGTTAATGACCCAGGAGTGTAACGTTGAGGCCTGTTCTCAGATAATCATAATTTTTAATACCTTTGATACCATGGGTTTAAAAATGACACAATCTGTATTTGTGATGGTAGGTGTGGAAAAAATGGTAAATGTGGAAAAAAACTTGAAATTATGACTGATATTTTTATCCAAAATGGACAAGGTTTCAATACTAAACCTTGCCCCAATGTGGACCTGTCTCCACTATTGCCATTTTTTAACTGCCAGGAAGACTTTGATATATAAAGACGAAGCAATCGATCATCTTTGGCATGCAAACCTCACCAGAGGTTATACCAAAAACTTTGCCAGGTACTCAGTAGATTCTCAAGTGGGAAAACAAAATTTCAAAGCAAAGTTGAGTTGGTTTGGACCAATGCAGGAAATAAACCCAGCCATGGCATACCCACAGGGGGGATTCCTCTAGATGGGTTTTTGTTGGATCTGGAGGCCTTTCTGATGGCCTCTGGAGGGGAGAGGAAAACTGAGGAGGCTTTATCTGTACCACACAGTGGAAATTCTCCTTAAATCAACAGTAAAGGTCACTCCTAATTTAAGGACATGATCCCTTTTCTTTGCTTTCAGTTTTTCTCTGTGATATGCCCATCAAAAATGGCAAATATTAAGCACACAAAGATAAAAAAAAAAACCTAGATACAACAGGGAAGACGAGCAGAAAGCAAACTCTTTTAACGTAACAATAATAAACCCTGAAAAGTGGCACTCTTACAGTGAGGTCATGAGCACTGCAGGCGTCACATCTGGACATGCAGTGTTTAAGTGGCGTTGAAACCAGGTGACAAAGTAGAGGAACACACAATGCTTGAGGGCTGAGTATGGGGTGATGGATGGGTCAAACAGACAGGCAGGCTAGCCTTGTGAAACAGTTTGTCATGTTGAAATGTTTCCAATAAAGCTTTATTTTTTAAAAACAACCTGATTTAGCTTGTTTGTTATTGCTACCCTGGTATTTATACTGAGCCATAATTACACTATCCAGGATTATATTTATGTGAGTTATTATGTGATAAAACAATGCATTATCAGTGATACGCTGAACTGAACGGGTTTATGTTGGCTTGGTAGAATGACCATCAGACCATGGTGAGTACATGATGTTTTTAAATATTTCTACACAAGGTCATTTGGGTTGGAACTTCAATAATTGCGGATGCTAGAGAGGAAAGTTGTTTGTGTTCTCGGCAAGATGAGAAACTATGTCACTTACATACTTTTTAAATATTGTTTATTTGTTAGTTCATTGGTGTATTTGCATTCTTTAACCTGTCGGAGAGGCTTGATATATTTTCTGACCCTCAATGATCTTGCTTTTTAATTTATATAAATGAATACATGCAGTTCATTTATCATCACTGTTGTGCAGTGGACCTTACTGTTGCACTGCATTTGTTTAACAAACACTTTGCCTGTCGTTATAGCTAAACACAAAACATCATTTGTATCAGTATCAGATCAGACCTCACTATGATGTCATTAGTGGTCAGCCGCAAAAAGCCCAATTGGTGCATCCCTAGTGAGCTTTTTTTACCAATAGTATATGCTTGCACTATTAAAATTTTGCAACTAGAATAAAAGTGTTTTCCTTTTTACATTTATATGATTTCTGAATGTGTCTTGGAAATATCTCAATGTAGCTTTTCAGGCTACACTGCCCTCCCCTGCATGACTGCACCATTTTAAAAGTGCAGAAATGTTATATTCTTCACTGCCGACTGTGTACTTCTCAAGCAACATTATCTTTAATGTGTCAAAGTTTGTACCTAAAGGCTGATAATCCAATAGCCACATTAGACAGGTTTATTTGAAAGCATGTTCAACGTGCACCTTTCAATGTTTTGACCATTATAGTTCTGGTCATTGCAAACACCAAAATTACCCAGACTTCTCTGATATGCAAAGTACTTGATTATCCCCACCAGTGGGCTCTCAGATCAAAAAAATAGTAAAATTTGATGCATGAGAGTCACAATTTGTAGGAGTGATTCCCAATATCGTCACTAGTGCTACCTGATAAAAACAAACAGCTGTGTTTATTCCTATGTATGTTTTAAGCAGTCTTTCCAAACGTTTTGTAATATCCACTGCAGCTATAAAAAATGTGTGTGTCATGTTAGAAAGAAATTTATACTTTAATAACTGTAACACTAAGGATTGTTCTGCCTTTGAAACTATTTGAAACATTTGAGATAGGATTAGCTCTTAATCCCTAGCTCCCAACCCCACCTGGCCTACTCGTTTTTCAAACAGTTTATGCTGCATTCACCGACAGTTTGGTCAACGTTTGCAGACATATGGGTCAACGTCGAGCTGGTTGATCTAAGTCAGGCCATGCAGAACAAATTAAAATCAGTTTGGCACTGATGTTTGTTGAGCATGCTTTAAATTTTCCGACGTGCCTGTAAATGTCAGCAAGAGTTGAAATCCCCTTACCTTTGCAGCCTGCAGCCCCTAGTTACAGCTACTGTATGTTTAACTCTTTCAGCTCCAGCTGCTTCTCCCTTAGGTCTTGACTGCTGTTTTACAATCTGAGGAGCCCTTTTGGGGGCAGCCATCTTTGTCTCCAGACATGGTGCCAGAAGTCTGAGACTAGCTGCAGCTGCATGTAATCATGAAATAATTTGTCTGGTATATAAGGTTGTTGTAGGGTGATGTCAAGATATATTTGTACAACCTTCAGAAGTGTAAAGCTACATTAGACAAAAGTTTAGCTAAGTTGAGTACACTGTCCATGCCCATACTTATGTTGCTGAGCCTTTATAATTCTTCTACAAATACTCAGAAACCATCAGAAAACATCCTCCTCCACCAGCACGTTTCTCTCCATTTTAGACAAGTTGCATGTGTTGATCATAGGAGCATTGACCTTGAGAACGTACTGTATCTGACACTTCAGTGATTTGTCAACATTGGTCAGTGTCAGATAATATACACTGATGTATGAATGAGCCTTTAGACCAGAGGTTCTCAAATGACGAAGCAGAGCATGGTGATGTCTCCTGTGAAATTGTAAGGTATTAATCTAAGGTATTAAAATTTTATGTTTACTCGAAATGAAAGTGTCATACTAACTAGAAAGCACTCAGACACCACAGACCTCTGCCAACATAGCTCACATATTGGTGTAACATCCATAATCAGTGGTTTCATGATAAAATTACCATCATAATATGATTCCTTGACTCTGAAAACCCACCCCTAGCACTTGGAATCATGTTGATATCATTATTAGTTAGACAGTTATTGAGCAAAAACAATTGTTCCCTAATAGTGGTTATCTGGATCACCATAAAAATCTAATCATTTTGAGTTGGACCATTACCAACATCTTCTGAAAATCTCAGCTAAGTCTGTCCCGTACTATTTGTGTAATCTTGCCAACAAACAGACAAACAAACATACGCCTACAAAACATAACTTCCTTGGCGGAGGTAATTAATTGATCTCTATTTTATGAGTTATACAGATATTTCTTATATACTTTATTGCATTTGCATTTAAAAATGATTCAGCAGATCAGACTAATAAGACACTGCAACATACATTAAAAAGACTTTGCTGTATGGATATGAATAAGGTGTGAATTGAGATTTTTGCCACAGTATTAAATGTGCCTTGGGTAAAAAAAAAAAAGTCTGAAACCCCCAGTTTAGACACTTCATTGTGAATATTCTACATATTGTCCTTTGAATCCTTCTCTCTTTCACCCCCTGCAGCACTGACTCCCCCTTACCTCTCTTTTTTGTCACTCTGCAGTAAAGCGTCTCATCGGATAGGACCTCATTCACACACACACACATCCCTCCCTTTCATCTGAATCACAGCTCAGCTAAGCTAGCTATGGAACAACCTGAATAGCTGTGTTTAGTCATCAGTACTACATGCAGGAAAAGCTCCTGATAGGATGGCCCTTTAGCCTTCATACAGTGGGAATGTCAGAGGCTGTCGCTGTCCGTTTCCCCCCGTGCTGAAAGCCTCTCCCCCTCAATCTCCCTCATTCTCTCCCTCGTTCACCAGGAGCTGCAGGGCTGCCTGATGCTGTCCAAGGTGCTGATTTATAGCCTTCATTACATGGCTGGGTTACAGCCCAGGAGAGGACGGCACAGCCAGTTACAAACAGCAGCGAGGTGAAGGGGTGTGTGTCTGTTCGTCAGGGTGTGTGTGTTTGCACCGTGCACCTTTTTTTTATTAAGCATGCAAAGATGAAAGGCATCATTCTCCAGGAAATTAAAAAAGCTTCTGAGGAAGCTCAAAGAGAAGTGGATTCAGGTTGAGTCAAAGCCAGATTCTTGAATATTCATAAGTTGCCGTGTTGCTCTCACAGCACATTGTTAATTATCTTCCGATTTTTTCATCTTTGGAGCCGAGAAGAGGTGAGGTGTGAAGTGGTGCAGGGAGGAGGGACACAATCAGGAGTTGAAGGGAAGGTGAAGTTTGAGTGATCATTTGCAGCACAAAGAGAGGGTTTAATGGCAGAGTGAGGCTTGTGTTCAGAAGACAAGAAAGGAAGCTGTTAGTGTCTTGAAGAGTTAGTGATGCAGGGTGAGAAATCCCAGTGGAGATGATATGCATGAGTTGGTGTTTTTTGTTCAAAGGTATACCATGGTGTAGTGGGATGCTGTGTTTTAGTGACCTTGATTTACCATGAAGTCGGCTTGGAGGATAAGATGATCATGGATTGGGAAGAACTTGAATGTATCAGCAGTCTACTAATGCAGAAAGTTTGTAGGATCACCTATGGGACTCATTTTAGGACCTCATGACTAAGCGAGAGTTATGCTGTAGTGAAACTGAAACTTAAAGGGATGCATCAACAGTTTCTTTGTTTTTGTGTCTTGCCTCACTCCTGAGTCCAGGACAAGCAGGTAGACACCATTCTTTAAAAGGTGCATGCAGTAACAAGAAAGAGATGGGCAGTGCTCAACCTGCGCTAATTAGCTTTGCTCAAACACTGGGAGTCAGTGGGTAGTGTTAGCCTGCCTCTGCCTACAGTCATTAGATAAACTCTTCAGCAACTCTTAACAGTCCTGTGTGCTTGTTGTGACTTGTTTTTCTTGCCACATTTTTATGTTTGATTTTAATGAATGAGGGAGTGTAGTTACAATCGCTCATTTTCAAAAAACCCTCTAATTTGCATATGTCGACTGCAGAGACCGTTCTGATTTTTGGTAATTGGTCAGTTCAGTGCTGTTCAACACCATGTTTTCAACAGCACTGCATGCTGTCTATGGCTGATGCTCAATTGGGCTTTGTGCACCAGTACAATAAAACCATATTGCTAAAAATAAAACAGTAGGACATAACACTTTTAGGTCTATTCAGGGGCTGGAGAAACAAGCCCTTTCGGATGCCTCAAAAAGAGGGAGAGGAAGAAGTCAGGATGTCACAGACTTTTAGTTTTGTGCGTAGAAATACTTTATGACATGAAGATGGCATGTTAACATACTAAAGGGTAGAAGGAACTCAAAAAGGCAGGATATTAGTTAGGAGGATATTAGGAGTTTTTAAAGAGCTGTACTTTAGTTAAGCGCCTTAGATTTGTCCTCACCAACAGGATGCAAAGATATGTATTTATACAATTTTTTAAAAAATTGTAAATATTTCAGAAATTCCATCGTCAGCTGAGGCAGGGGTAAACCTGTTGTGCTTCTTATTACAACAGATAGACAAGAGACATTAACAGCCCCCTCGCCTCTCCTACCAAGGATCACTTCATGTTCTCCTCCTACATATAAATCATGCTTGATACAATGTTTGTTTCAAGCATTGTCATTTTCTTAACTGCCTGCAGGTGTTGATGTACCTGGCTTTTTGTCTCTTTGCATCAGTCCTGTAATTGACTGGCCATCAGGCCAAGGTGTACCCACCCTCTTACCCAATGAGGGCAGGGCAAGGCAGCACCTGTCCTGTATGAATGCAACAGGTATGAAGAGTATTGATTAGGAATGGGCAGTAGTTTTGAAACAACTTAAATTATTTGTCGAAGCAGCACTTGTGTCAAACCTTGCAGTGCAGCTGGATCTGCCTGATTCATTGCCTGTAATCAGTCAGATCATCTTGTCAAGCTCCAGTCTCACAGCTGTGCTTGTCTTGAAGCACCGTGGCCCCCTCAAAGTAATTTAGAGCAGGGAGGGGTGGGAGATAGAAGCAAGACGACAGAAGGAAGTGACTGCTCATAGAGGAATTAGCAAAGATGCTAACAGTTTAGTTGCATTTTTGTCAGATCTGACATGTTCTGGATAGAGTTTTTTCAACGAAGGGGCTCACATTTTGTGTTTTAGACTGTGGCTGTATTGCCTGCCTACTGCATCATCTGATTGGTCTGTTATTAATGTGATTGATGGAATGACTGTCCACTCACCTTCAGGATCTGTTTTTGAAAGGTCTAACTCACATCTTCCATATTAGTAGACCCCATCTGTCTTTTCTGTTTCTACAGCTTTCCTTAAAACTGAAAATAGGCACTTTTTTGAGTCGTATTATATAATTGAATTATTATTATAATTATTATTATTGTTGTTCAAGACATCCATACAAATAAAGGATTCAAACTATTTTAAGAGGCATATGCTGTCAGAAGCAGCAGCTATGGACACCGAAACCCTTAGAAAAGATGAGTCACATTAGTCTCTCCTCTGCCATTGTTGATGGTAAAACAAAATTTTCTCAAGTTTTGTCTGACATTAAGAAATTATTTTAACACAAACAGAGGTTTTCTTTCACTTATTACATTTGAAAACCTAAGAGAAAGTCCTGTACTGTCATATTCAAATGCAAAGTCGGTCTCCCTTACCTAAAGCACGAGCAGAGGGGCCAACGCTTGAAGCAGATGATATTTAGAAATAGTTTCCAGGCAGTGGCATTTCTAACCAACAAAATGTCTCATAACTTTCTACCACAAGACAGCTTTCCCCAAATCTGAGGTTACGCAGGACAAGTGAAAAAGACACAAGTGGGAGAAATGGAAGATGCAGTTTCAGTGTAATTAAGATGAATTTCAGAGTACAGTTACTTTGTGAGGAGTAAATACATTATCTGGTTGAATCAATAAGCCATTATACTCAGATTCTTTCCTCATTAGAGCGTGTTTACAGAATGTTAGCAGTGTTTACTTGGACAGTCTGAGCTCTCATTGTTTATGCTGCTGTTGGTGTTTCACTGCCTGCTTTCTTGTTAGCAAGCAGAAGTAATTTCATGCTACTTCTCTGAATGTTTGTAACTGTCTGCACTTTTTCATTTATGTATTAAGTCACTCATTAACATGTCAGTTCGGTTTATTCACAGCGGTTTAATGACTGAGTAGTTTTTGTATTGTGTGCATAATTGAATATTGCTTATGAGTTCTGCTCGGACAGCTCCAGGCTCAGCAGGTCAGCTGACTGATGACAGCCCGAACTGAACTGATCACACTCTGGGGGATGATTTAGAAAAACTCCCAGACATTAATGCCTCTGTTGGATTGATATGTTTATTGATCCCTGTGCAGGAGGAGATAAGTGTCACACAAGTATTAACACCAAAGTGTGTAGAGATAAGACTTGAAACTTAGAGCTTAGCCAAAACCTCCTCATTTCTCAACAGTTGATCTCGAGCTGATATCTTCTTGAAGAAAAAGACATTTAGCTGTCTTTTCTTTTTGCAATGTATATGTATTTATTTTTTTGCATATAAAACAAAAAATAAATGTTTTTATGTGCTGTAGATGTAGTGAGGTTAAACAGGATATAGACAGTAAGCACTTAGATCATGATATCTGTTTCTGCTTTTTTATTTCCTTAATCCCGAAAAGATAAAAGGTTTGATGTGCAACAAACTTGTTCTCTTTTGAAAAGCTGTATAAAGTGATCATAATTATCTGACATTAAAGTAAGAAAGGAGATAATTCAAGAAAAGTTGGCCTGGCATAACAGGGTACAACACAATCTGATATGATACAATACAACTCAATGAGGTACAGCATTACACGATGCAGAATGTGGCCCGGCACGATTTGGTATCACAAATGGATAAACATATGACATGACTGGGCCTGGCACAATAAAATAATATTCAATAAACCATACCTTACCAAATCATAGGATTTGTCAGGATAAAATACAGGAAAGTAATAGGATGCATCAATTCCAGAAATTCTCTAAATATGTGTGGGTTTAGAGAACAATTCTGCAAAGAGAACGCTGAACATTGACAGTCATACGAATGCACTTTATGTACAGAAAAAGAGGCATTTTCAATGTTTCTGACACTCTTCAAATCCAACAGATTACAGGGCAATCAGGAAAACAGCCAATGTTTCTGACACTCTTCGAATCAAACAGATTACAGGGCAATCAAGAAAACAGCCATCAGATAGACATTTTAAAATGTCATCGTCCTCTCCTTCATCTATACCTCTGTCCTCTGATCCCCTCTCTCCTGCCGGTCCATACTGCTGGTCAGGCTTGTGAATAGGGACGTAATGATGTTTTAGTTATGGCTGACTGCATAATACTGCAAAATGCTCCCTGGGGCCCTTTTCCCAGGGAGGCAGTTGTTGTGCACGCTCAACGTCATTATTCTCTGTCTACCCACTCTGCGACTTATCTGCTGTGAACGCAGGGAGAGAGCAGAAATGCTCTGTAAGTGAGAGAGATTGCTGGCTAATACAGAACCACGGGCACTTGTTACAGGGGAAGGTAGCTCCCCGGCTGAACACTAAAACATGCATTTTCACTAGCTTAACGCTAAAGTGCATCATGTCCATGTGAGTAGACACATACATAGGCATGTTATAGCCTGCAGTGCGGAGACGCGTAGGTCAGGTTCAATATTTTATTGCCGTGTCATCCAAGTTAATTGCATTCAAGACCCAGCATGACTTTTAGAGGAGGAAATGTCATATTGTAGAAAATGCACACTAACAAACAGAAGTGGAGTTTAAATCAAGTATTTTTAGAAGACAGAATGGTACTGGATAAGAATGCAGTTCTTGTTTTGACAAAAAACATTTTTGGAATTCATTTGAAGGTTCTAAGAGATTATGGAAGGCTAAGGGACGGATGTATCATAACCACTATTCTACATAAGTTTAAGTATATACCTAACATTTAAAGATCCATATATTAATATTGACAATTTTACTGAGTCTCTTACATTTAAAGGGAAAACATCTTTTCAATGAGAGGAATGAATATCGATTAATCTGTCAGCAGATAAATTGGTTAATCCATCTCAAAGATGAAGAAATGGTCAATATGCTCGCTTAGAGTCTTCAAATGTTGATCAATACATTGATCCATGTTGATGATTTTTACTCTGCAGTGAATTACAGTTTTCCCTTTATTAGTTTTTCCACTTGATCCTCATTATTTTAATGCCTCTAACACTGTGATACCAGAAACCATTTTCTGGTCCCTTTATTCATCGTTCTCATCAGCAGGGGGCGCTACTGATGCTGC
Source organism: Scarus forsteni (assembly GCA_036419115.1). Classification (NCBI taxonomy): domain Eukaryota; kingdom Metazoa; phylum Chordata; class Actinopteri; order Labriformes; family Labridae; genus Scarus; species Scarus forsteni. The sequence goes on along the minus strand of JAZDUH010000152.1, from coordinate 42,359,908 downwards.
TGACTACAATTCCAAACAAGGTCTAACAATTTACTGCTATCCCAGTCACATTTATACTCATAGACCCTTTAGAATCTACTTTCTGGCTGAAGACAGAGCATTAGCTGAAGATTAAACAAACCAATACTTGGAAGCAAACTTGAATCTCCACATGATTAGCAGGCAGCACAGGAGTCTAAAAATGCCATCCAAAGGCTTACATGTCTGGAGATTTTTTATTTTTTTGCCTCCAGGTAGGCCCCACTCAAAAAATAACAAACATAAATCTCCCACATAGAAGTCCCACAATAAAAAAAAACTTCTTTTTAAGTGTTAGTATTTTACTATGGCTGACTTAAGCGGAGTAAGATGACTGAGGTGCAGCAGTAGAAGACGTTTTATTCTTAAAGATTGTGTAAGCCTTTGCTGAGCTTCAACGTCCCAAGTTATAATTTTTGGATTAGACAAAATGTTTTGCCACCAGATCCTTTTATTGTATACAATTCAGAGGACCCCATGTATTGACCATTTTTTGCTAATATTTATTTGATTAAATAATTTCATAAATGGGCCGTAGTGATACAGTAGTATTTATGATAATAACTCAAACTGTCTAAATCCTGTTAAAGTTTCTTAAAATGTTGATTTTGAAAACTAGCAATGTTGGCTACAGTTAGATGTCCTTGCACAGCACATCAGCAGTGTGCTCAGTTTGCAGAAAGCGTTAAACAAAATCTGTTGTTTGTTTTAGTCTGCCATGAAAGAATAACATTAACTAAAATTACACTGTGGTGTACATTAAAGTTCGTTTCATTACAAAAAAGACAACATTTATATGATATTATGCTTCAGTAAAAAGCACTATGACATCAACAAGCTTGGCATTAAACGGGTAGTTCGGTGTGTTTGAAGTTGGGTTGTATAGACATGAATGCTACAATGCGCCTTGCTACAGATGGGTCAAGAGCTATTTGCAATTTTACTAATTCTTTCTGAAAGCAAATTAAAAAAAAAACATTGGGTAACTGTACAAACGTACTGAACACATTTTAATTCTTCAAAGTAAGGGGCTTGATAGTACAAAGGAAGACGATTTTTTTTTAAAGTGTATGGCGCTCTGAGCCTCATCTGCAGCCCAGTTTAATTGGCAGTTTTCTTATTAGAGGGGCTTTACTGACTTCATGTAGCCCCATCAGAAATATTGAACTATCCTATACCTATAGCCAAGTGGCTTTGTATCCAACAGCCCTAATACCAAGCCAAGTTCAAACCAAACTTTGGGATTTTTCTGTGGATCTCATTCTTTTCTCCATGCCTACTTTTCAAATTCTATCCATGGTCTTATTCCCTCTAATAAAATCAGGGAAAGCCCAGAAATAAAAGTTAGGAAAGAAGACATAAAATCTAAAATTGAGCTGTGTAAGTATTCTTTGTAGTTATCGATGGGTTTAAATGTCGGACTGTTAGAATCTGAAGAAGGAATTTGGAAGGAATCTGGGTACCAAGATGGCATCCTAAATTATGTCTTGATATCTCCAGTCTCTTTTCAGACACCTCAATACACCTTTTAACCATGTTGGAGTAACAAAATTAAGATTGCAGTTTCACTTAGGAATAGCAAAAAGACTTGGCTCGGGCAGAAGTTTGTTTAAATGATGTAGTCCAGCAGGGTAAACTGGGCGATCCATTGTTGATGATTGAATGTCTAGGTCAAACAATATACTCTTCTGTGTTTCTATAAAACCTCTTATGTATCATATATTTGGTAACACACTTTTTTTCATGGGAATTAAAACATAACTGCAGTACTTAAATTTTAATCAAGGATCCTTGGACTTTAATGGGTCATAAGTAATAGCAGCACTTCTATTTTTCTTTATTTTGCTTAATGCTACCTTCAATAAATCTCAACTGCTTATGAGCTGATATGATCTGTTATTAATGCATTACCTGCCATCAAACTAATGGTTCCTGAAATCCAAATATAGACTGTAATTATATGTCCCTGAATTGAATTTATTAAAGGTAGGTATTAATGAAACAGGAATACTATGGCCTACGTAAGGAAGGGGCAGATAAATTGGTTCCTTTTTAATTAGAGGATGGTTTGCCATTAGTGGTGGGTGTCCAGAAATAATGGCTTGGTATTCATTCATTGGTTTGTCAATTAAAAAGCAGGAGAGTATAATCAGCGGTGAAGAGCTTTGCTTCCCTTTAGCTCGATGTTGAGTCACACAAGCTCACACAAGCTCACAAAAAAAGCACGTACAGGCAGGAAGCACACATCCACAACATGCACAGATTTGAGAAAGAACCATTAGTCATACATTTTTTCTGCATTTTGTTGAATTGGAGACTCAGTGAAAGAGCAAAATCTCTTCCTTTCAGTTTGATCACATAAGCATGTTGATTACAAAACTGAGGTTTAATAAGTGGGTTAACTGTTATTACTAAAGCTGTTAAAAATCCCGGCACAGGAACAAAAACAACTGTAAGAAAATGCAGGCTCCAAGGATTTCTGAGGTACAAGATTTCAAAAGGACGGATGGTTTCTGAGAGAAATAGATGGCTGGGTTTTCAGAAGGGAGGAGGAGGTCAGAGGATCTGAAGGCAAGAGATGAATCATACCGAAAGAAAATCAACCAAGCTGAATACACACACACAAAAAGAAACTGCACTTCTCTCACTTGCTCATGAAAATGTGCTGAAAACTGTCATGTCTCTATATTAGCACAACAGCATAGGTCAATATGAAAATGATCTGCAGCATGAGAACTGAGACACAGCTAAAGAGTAAACAATTCATATATAAATAGCTATGTAGTGGCAATAAAACAAAAAAAACCCTGAAAAAATCATATTTTCACCAAATATGCTGTTAAGTTAAAACCAAAATGGTAAAAATGTGGTTCTTTATGGTAACCCAGCTAGTTTTTCCAACAACCAACCCCACTTTGGCATTTAGCTATACCCGAATAGAAGTATAAAATGCTGGCATTTTACAAAACCAGCAATATTAGAGCATCCTAATGGTTTATCTCGGTATCCATAGCACCCTATTTTAAAGCAGGCTTTTGACCATCAACCACATTTAAAGATGCTCTGAGGAGTTTCTAAGTAATTACAAAAAAGTCTCACTTTTAGATATATGCCTGATGGAAATACACACTTTAAGATGAGTTTTATAGCATCAAAATAGGTTATCTAGAAATGCTATTCCTTAGCTTCGCGGTCGGGTCGTACAGGGCTAGACTGGCCTGGATACTCAACTTCGGGAACAAGACAATTAAAACTAGAGCAAATTTATATTATTCGGACATGTCTTAGAGCACTGGGCTGTAAGAAGAGATATATAGCCGGCTACAGAAATACGATACTAAGTTTTCCAAAAATTGCTTTTTGTCACACATCAAAAACTACCACTATGTAGTTAGAAAGAGATCCATTACCTCATCGCTTTGCATCCTGTCCGAGCTGCATTCTTTAGCATCACAACACACACACGCTTTGCCTTGGGTCACGTCTTCACGACAGTTGCCGCGCGTGCTCATGGGTAGCAGTCTCTATGTCGCCGGAAATAGATTCTCCTCATAGCACCTTTAACTTTTTCTGGTTCACATATTAATTTTCCTTTCGGCACATACAAGCTCAGAAAGGAGGAGATTACTGTTATGTTGTAAACCAGTGTGAACTGTAAAGTTCATTTTAGTTCATCTGCAACGTTTAGTGCTAGTAATGTTAAGGGTTCATATTTTGCTTTCACAGGATAGTTTGGGTTTTTTGAAGTGTGTTTGCTCAAAGCCCACACCTCCAGTACAATTGCCAACAGAGTAACTAAAAATCCCTCTCCCTGAGAGAAGGAGATAGCCGGGTATGGATGATCGCGGATATCAGTAAATGGTGCCACCAAAGCCTTGTATATGCCATTGTAAAGTTTTCTGACTACTTACTTTCATCATAGTTTTAGTAAATGACCTTTTTCCACTGACAATTTTGTCAACAAATAAAATTTAGATGGAAATGTTGGACAGAGACTTAATACAATCAGTCTTAATATTGCCATGGTATGTGCACAAACACATTAACCGGCATCCCCAGGCGAGTAATCCTGTGCAAAGGTTGGTAGACCAAAGCTTAACCCTGTTGGTGTGTTTTTACTTGTCGCCAACACTGTTGCAGTGCTAATGAGCAGATAAAATAATAACACATTTTATGAAATGGGTAGATGTTAATAAGAAAGATAAATAAATTTGCCCAAGTGTAAAACTTGATATCAGAAATTCAAGGTCGCATGATAAAGAAAATTCCTTATCCGTTGCACTTCATATTTTAGTCGACCAAATTTACGGTAGATTTTGGTGACCTAAAATGTGCTAATTCATTAACTAAAACTAAGTTGAAAAAATAGAGGACTTAATTATGACTAAAATCAAAAGATTTTTAGGCAAAAGACTATAATCAAAACTAAACTAAAAAGTGCTGTAAAAATAACACTGGCAATTTTCCCACTCTAGGGTAAAACTACACACAAAAAAACAAACAAACAAAAAAAACATGCTGGCTCGACTCCAATCCGTCTTTCCACCTGTGAATCCATAAACAAAAGTTTGTCCTCCTAGTGCTCCAGTTCATTAAGGTATACTCTCATATGTACCCATGACTTACAGCACGTTGTCAGTACTTGAGTCGAAATCATCCATTTCAGTTCAGTGTCTGTAAAGTTAGTGTTTGTTGTTTCTTGTGGAGACCAACGATCTGAACAGCTGATGTGCCCATATGTTACATCATGAAACAGTTCCTAACACAGAGGCTTTGTTGAGAAGAAATTATTTGCTGTAAAAAATTGCTGTAGCATCAAGTCATGTCAGCATAGTTTTTTTGGAGTAGTTCCCCCTAATGGTTGGTTAATTATGATGTCTTCTGTGACACCATTGACTATCAGAAAACTGAAGCTATGCTTTCAATACACAGTATAAAGATGTTCACACACCCACTGCCTTGTTATTATTTAAACCTTTTGTCTGATTTAGCTTTGATTTGATCGACCTTCAGTCTTGATTAAACATTATTACCTCAAATATTGTGATATTACCCATTTTGTAATTTTTAAAGCCTCTTGGGTTTGTTTTAATGTTTTTATTTTTTCATGAAAAGCTTCTTCAGTACTCGTCTTCTACATTCATACATGTACAAAGCTCTTTGAAATTGATTTGAATTGAAATTGAAAAAGGTAGCATAAGAATGACTGAGTTGAAGTGCATTACAACATCAAAAACCAACTCTTTTGGATTTAATATCTATGCTATTGAACTATAAACCACCATTTTACCAGCTTATCACCAAAGGAACTGTGCTTTTAAGGCCTTAAGATGTGAGCTTTTCCTGAATGTTTTGAATGCAGTTGTTTACCCCCTAAAAAGAATCCATTCGATTCAGATACACTGCAGAGCAAGAATCTGCACACAGCAGATAAAGTAAATCAAACTGATTCCAGAGGAGGCAACATATCTGCGCACACGCAAACACACATCACAAACACACCCACCAGCGCTGGGACCAGTGACACATCGCCGGTTCCCTCTGGCTCGTTACTGGAGACACCTCAGTACTTGATGAGCCTCTCAATTTCCACCCTATCTGACATTACTGTGAACCCACCAGAGCCAGGAGAGATGGAACCATAATGAAAAGCCTGGTATTGATTTGCTCTCACTCATGTACCTATTTGCTGTGATTTAGCCGCTGTGTGGTGAAGACGGCCCGTAGAACCCAGTAAAACACTGAGCCTCGGTATCACAGCCATCAGGAGACGCATAGGCTTTGTACACAAAGACATTTTATCTCTGGAGTCAAGAGACCAAAACACATGTGACTTTGTTTACGAGTACGTGTGTGTTTAAGTCACAGCCTGGCTTCATCCCATTTTATCAAGCTGTTTTCCTTTGGCACAAGAGAGAAAAATAACCCGAGTAGGTAATGTGCATTGCCATGGTTACAGTCTGGGCTGTTGGAAATGTTCCATGTTTCTGTTAAATATGAACCCTTTGCTCTGAGGTTAAGCCTCACAAACATAAACACTCACTTCTTTCCTTTACAGTTCTCTGGTCTATAAACCGCCTTTTCTATTGAAACCACACTGTTATAGAGCTGGAATATATACTGTTTATTTAAGTTAGCTATGCTTTGTTTTCGATATAAATATATTTTTGTATGAGATATTGTGCAAGGAAAAAAGAAGTACATTGGGAAAATTAGTACTGCCTTAAAAACAACAAAGCATGGCTTCATAAGTTAAATTGTGTAGTGCTAGATTGGCCTGCCTGCAGTCCAAATCTGACTTTCACTGAAAATGTCTCGGACAAACTACAAATAAACAGAACTATTGAGCTACTGGAGTCATACATCACACAAGAATGGGAAAGAATTCCACTTCCAAAGCTTCAACACTCAGTATCTTCACTTCCCAAATGCTTACTGAGTGTTGTCAAAAAGAAAAGTGTTGTATAACAGTGGTTAACATGCCTCTGTCCCAGCTTTTTTGGAACTTGTAGCAGGCATCAGATTCAAAATGAGTAAACAGTGCAAATTTTAAAAAAGTAATTAGTTTGAACATTTGATCTTGTCTTGTGAGTGTTTATTAAGTTGAATCCCAGTAAAGATGTTTTGCAAATCATTGTATAAATACTTCATATTTGCAACAGCTCTTTTAATCCAAATTCTGCCAGTGCACTTGTCCCATTCAGTAAGTGTTGAGTCTCTGTTTGGTAATAAATGTGAGTGAGTGTAATATTATTCCTATACTATCTGATACCTTTGATTAGTAGAAAAATGCGTTTTTTTGTCATTTTGAAACACATGATATCTAAGATATATAATATATACAGAATATTATTTTATATGTTGTGTGATATCAAGAAGAAGAGAAAGACAGCACTGCCAAAGCTTCAGAAATACAGGGACAGCATATAAAGTGAGAGAAACTAACAAGAAGGAAGACAAACCTTTGACAATGTGCCGTTCAGTTTAGACCAGAGATTTTCAACTTCGGTTATCAAGAGGGCCATGCTAATGTGATTCTTAGTGCAAGTAGGACAAATTGGATACGGTTACTAGTAAGACAACCAGAACACCTGATGTGTCAAAACAATAAATATCTATTTTTTTTCAAGCTAATATTTACATTTACAAGATAAACAACAACAACCTGTAAAGCAAAACTTAATGAGCCAAACACAGAATCAAGTCAAAGAACTTTGTCAACACAATGAACTATACAGCTTTTTAAACTAGTGTATTGCTTTTACTTTAAGTTTGCCAATACATTTTATTGACATAATTGTTTACAAAGTAACCTGTTCAAGGTAGCAGTTATGACAAAATTGATTTATTGTATGCTTTAGTATGAAGACTGTATGAAGCAAGAGAAAGTTACTGCGCTTTACAGCATTTACAGCCTGAGCTAATTTTCAATGCCCATCCCGAATTGTAAACACAATGATTTTGGTCATTATTGAAGATCAAATGACTCACTTTTTGCCAAAATAAATGTATAATGCTTCATGAAAGCCACTAAAATCACCTTTTAGAAACCATTGTAATGGAATTCTCAATGAATTGTCATGGAAGGAAACCAGACTGAATGCTTTTGGATTGTTTTTTATATTTATAGATGCAACTTTTGGGTTTCTTGGCACAAGGAGAATGGCTGCATTGGGCCCCGGTCCACCATTTGCCCACCACTGATGAAAACAGTGTTAAAGAGACTGTGAGGAGTTTCTAAGTAATTGCAAAAAAGTCTCACTTTTAGATATATGCCTGATGGAAATACGCACTTTAAGATGAGTTTTATAGCATCAAAATAGGTTATCTAGAAATGCTATTCCTTAGCCTTCTGGTCGGGTTGGACAGGGCTGGACTGGCCTGGATACTCAATTTTGGGAACAAGACAAGTAAAACTAGAGCAAATTTATATTATTTTATTATTTATATTGCACATCTTAGAGCACCGGGCTGTATGTAGCAATATATAGCGGGCTACAACTACGATAATAAGTTTTCAAAAAATTGCTTGTTGTCACACATCAAAAACTACCGCTACATAACTAGAAAGAGATACATTACCTGGTCGCTTTGCATCCTGTAAGTTGTTGAAAAAGAAGTTGTAAAGCAATGCAGAGTTCTGAGGAAGGTCCGAGCTGCGTTTATCACAACAAACACACCCCTTGGCTTCAGTCATGTCTTTGGTGCGTTCCAGTTGTAGTCAGAAGTAGGAATTTCCGGGTTCCGAGTAGGAAACTGCAACTGGAACGTCCCCCGAAGTCAGAATTTCCTTCTGGGAACTCGGTGAAACCTCGCCACCTTCCGAGTTGACAATCGAAGATGGATGTCCCCAGTGTGAACAGTTATTTAGCTCCTGTAATAATCAATTTATTTGCACTTCTGACTGGGGTGTGTTGCTCTAGATCAGCTGTATACATAGTATTGTTAGACTTATATTTACAAAAATGCTGCCATAGTGATAATCACATTCTTCATGTGGTATTTGTGAACAACAACACAGGGCGTGCTAACAACAGCTAACAATAGCCTGGTAGATCGGGATGTTTTTTTCTGACTTCAACTGGAACGCCGATGAGTCAGAGATGATGTCACTCTGAGTTCCGAGGTTACTGGAACGCAGCATTACGACAGTCGCCGCGCGTGCTCATGGCTAGCAGAGTCTTTATTTCGCCGTTAATAGATTCTCCTCATCGCACCTTTAAGGAGTTGGTCTGCTTCTTATGAGAGCTTGAAATGATAAGACTTCTGTATTTTGTTGCAGTTGTATCAAACATGCCAAAACTGTTATTTTATTTTGAGCTGTAATCATATCAAAGTTTGTGTTCAGGTTTAGAAGCCCATTCATCACTGTTTATCAGATATAAAATCAATCTACTTATGGTTATTGAAATTCAGCTAAACAATATTGAGATAACTTTGGTCCATGTTGCCCATCCCAACACACTGTGTTCAAGTCAGGGAATCTCCCAGCTGAATAAATCTACATTTCCTTAAAGCGCTGAACAGAAGTCACGTTTTTCTCTTTTTAAGCTCACACCCCACCTCAGCGTCCTGTCTCTGAGGAAGTTTAAACAATCCTCCCAGCCCTGTCTTTAATTGCTTAGGTAACCACCAGCCAAGAGTAAGAAAAAAATCATTCTCTTTCATCTGAGGAGCGCTTGTTATTCAGTCCGTGTTTCACCATCACGTGTCCACACGGCATAGAGCATGTGTGTGCATAGTGTGACTCTCAAACATACTCATGTGAGCGCTAATGTATGTGCATGTTGATATTGGGCGAAAGCAAATAAACGCCGGCCTCAAAGAGGGAGAGCTAATGGTGTTGGAGTCGGACAGCAGTGGAGAAGAAGCTCATTATCATGTGTGTGTTACAAGAAGAAATGAGGGGTGGGGTTATTGTTACATCCGTGGAAACCCCAGTGTGTGCGTGTGCGTGGGTGGATCCTCTGTTGTGTGGCAGGGCATTGTGGGATTGCTGTGTCTTTAGACTAGAAAGCGGCTTAATTGGTGGGTATGAGTGGGCAGAGGGACTGCTAGGCAACTGTGAGGGCCAGCGGTGGAGGTTTCTGTAGAACCAAGAAAAGAGTGGCCGGCCACCTTGGACCAGAATCAAACACGCAGTCTTGTAATTGGACGGCAGAGGGGGCTGGGGGGGGAGGGGCACAGAGGGGGATCAATCCCTCACAGTCTGCTTCAGCGCCAGGACTAGTTCTGGCCAGAAGTACACTCCTGGACTCACTACACACAGACGCACACAAACAGACTCACACACACACAGGACATCATTTTTGGGATGGACGGGAAATCCTAATGAGGCAGATGGGCGCTGTACCAACATCCCTCTTTTTCATGGGAACTTCAGTGCGCAGATTGAAGTTCAGATCATGCAAATGATGAAGCTAAGATGATGAGAAAACTTGTGACTGATCAATTACTGAAAGAGTGAAGCGAACAAGTTGAAATAATATAGCTACTCTTAAAGAAATGGCATAGCACCAGAAAAAAAAGATTTGATGAGAAAAAGAATCAGTTTAAATGATTTTACTTACTGATGCCAATTATTACCTTTAAACTTGTGTGTGCACCAATGTTGAGATTAAATCTTCACCACTGTCTACTGATATGGACAATGACTAACCTTAAAGAGCCATTGTAATGTTTTGAGTTTCAAAAGACCTTTAATGGTTACCTCCGCCAAGGAGGTTATGTTTTTGGGAGAGTTTGTTTGTCTGTGTGTCTGTGAACAAAATAACTGAAAAAGTTATGGATGGATTTTGATGAAATTTTCAGGAAATGTTCAGCATGGGAAAGGAAAGAAGTGATTCAATTTTGGTGTTGATCCGGATCACCGTCTGGGAACTGTGCTGCTTGGCGGAGGTCTGCGCTCTCCGAGTGCTTTTCTAGTTTTATATGTCTTCTTCATCTGATGTAGTAGTCCACTGCACAAGACAAAAAGTCTCTGGCATCATGACCTCTCTCTCTTCCCCTCTTTATGCACCAGTTGCTTCCAGGAATGGCTCATTCCCCTGGATCCCCCAAGTAAAACTACTAGTGGGATACCCTGCTGTTGTTTCATCAGCAATATAAGCCAGTTGCCTTGCAGTAGCAAACCTATTGATAGTGTTGTTGACAGTATGAAGGCATTCTTGACTTGACCAATCATTACGAGGGTTGTCTAATGGAGCATCTTATACAGAGTGAGACTAAAGCTGGATCAGGGGCACACAGTATATGAAAACAAGATGATTTTGAACAGAGATGTTCTGATACCATTTTTTCCCTCTCGATACCACACCAATACTTGTGCTGTGGGTATAGGCCAATACCGGGTACCGATCAGATACCAATATGTTATAAAAAAATATCATACTACACCTGCATGACTGGGATATGATTATCATTGTGGTAAGGCCTTGCTCAGGTTAAGCCCTTGGTAAAACATCAATAAATACAGCAATGATGCAGCGTGATCGTGCCTGTTAGCTTAGCTCCAAGCTTTGCGTCAACCGGCTCTGATACGTGTGTGTCTGTTGTGTCTGTGTCACGTGATCAATTCCTCCAGATCTCTTACAGCGCTGCGCTACTGTTTTAAGAGCGGTGAAGAAGAACTGTGCCAGAGTATAACAGAGCTAAACACTATATAGATAACTAGTTTAATAAATTACGTGCTATCTGCTAATGCCTGAATTGTAGTACTCGCTGATACCGATACCAGCATTTTTGGCAGTATTGGAGCAATTTCCAAAATCCAATCAGAATTGGGACAACTCTAGTTTTGAACACTGGTGATTCTGAACATACCCTAGCAGTCGTCAAACTTAAATGGGACTGAAATTAGCCCACCCTGAGAGTCCCTCTGGGTGTGTAGGAATCAGACATTCTCCCATTGTTCATCACTGGATGTCTGTTGGAGTACCAGGGCTGTGAATAATTTCTTGGAGTCCCAGGGCCACGAGAACCTTTAGGTGGTTGGCTTGGGCTTGGCACTCCTTGCCAACCACCTTTTAGGATGTGACTTGGTCCACCTAGGAACTTAGAATGAGGAAGGGCTCTCCTCTCAATAGACGCTGGAGTACCAGGGGCATGGGACAAGGCCACCTAGAATGGAGGGCTACCTGTACATGTAGAAGAAAAGTTAAGGCAAAATATGGGCTCCTTAATTTTTTTGATGTCTAATTGGCTCAGTTTGGAGAGTCACTTGACTGCCACTTGAAAGGTTGAGGGTTTGACCCTGGTCTTGGGCTAGACACTTAACCCCAAACTGCCCCATCTGCTTTGTCAGTAGTATGTTTATGGGTTTAAAGGAACTTTTACGTGAGCTGATGCTAAATAACAACTCACATAGAAACCATCTGTAAGTCAATGCCAGTGTGAATGTCTACGTGTGACATTGAGTGTTAAAGTGCTTGGAGTAGTTATGTCAACCAGGAAAAGGTTTCCACAAGCTCAAACCAAATGTATCGAAAACAGTCTATTCTTTCTTCTGATTGTCACAAGTTCATTTGTAAGAGAGAGAGCTATGTCAGAACTTTAAAACTGAAAAATGACATAAATTTTATGAAAAAACAAAAACAAAAAGGCTAATGTGATTCCGAAAACCACCAGAGACAACTTTTTATGTCTAGATTTGTCAAAGTAATTATCCGAAACTAAGAAATTGATGTACAATAAAAAGAAGTAGTCCTCTGAGTGTCTGGAAGAGGAAATGACATTTTCTGCTTTCAATAAAAGACTGAGAATTACAGTTGGGTGCTCTTCAGATGAGACCGTAAGAAGGGTTTATTGTACATTTTCTTATGGTTAGTTTATTTACTTTACATATGTTGGTAATCGTGGCTAATTTGACTGACTATAATGAATTTGAAATATTTAAAACTGAATGGTTGATACACCATTTTTTGTCATTTTTCAGAGGTTTTGCATTGGTTTAGGGTTAAGTTAATGAGTGTAAAAAAAACAACACTTTTTTTGCATTTTTTTTACCCATGTCAGTGTCGTCATCATCTCTTGAGAGTTAATTTTGTCATACAGTGAAGATACTGATCTGAACTTTTCAACCAATACAGGAAATTATCTGCACCATGCACCTGTCACCAGACCCAGTCTGGTAATATGTTTGTTATCATTAAACAGTGACTGTCATAGACTGAACTCTATACATGCATGAAGGTGACATATGTTTTGTGCAGTGAAAATGCATCTAAAGTTTTACTCATGTTGTCTCTCTAAACAGATGAACCACTGTGTCTGTTAACTGCAGTAATTTAAGGTTATAGGAATGTTTCCAGTGATGAGAACTGATATGGGCATGGTGTCTCATTCTCATTGCTGTAACCTGCAGTCCAGATGCTACTCTCCAATAAAAAGCCAGTCCTGATTATAAATCTGCCCATTTGGGTGATTGACCACATTAAAGCCCAATGGTCCGTTTGTAATTTTGGCTTTAATGGCCAGAAGTGGAGGTGAAGTTTTAGCTTGTGCTGTCATTCCAGGTTTGCGTTTATCTCCTGGCCATTAGAGTTCCCGGAGCATCATTAGGGGATATTAAAGTTGGTCTTTTTTTTTCTTTAGTGGAAATCGTTTGGCAGAGGGTTTTGGATGGGACAACGTGGGTGGGAGCATAATGAAATGTCTCAGTCTGTGCAGAGAGTAGGAAGACGATCCAAATGCACTTTCATCAAGTGTCTTGTTTGTGTTTTCTTACGGGGTTCATTTAAGGGAGTAGTTGAAGCTGAGTTTTAAAGAGAAACCATTTTTTTTGTTGATTTCTTTTTGGAAAATGTTTGATTTAGCTCTTAGCCGTATTCTTCATGTTTCTGAGCCATTACACTCAATGTATGATGCCTGATCAAACAGTATCATGTGATATATGCATATATTTTGCTTACTTGTCATAGAAACATCAATGTTAAGCCATGTTTGTTGCAGATGATGAAGGGATTATCTATTTTTTTTTTTTAAATCAGAGAAAAATCCAATTTTTCTGCTCATCTAACCAGTCTCCACTTATTTAGAGAAAAGGTTTAAAAATGAAAACATGAACTACTGTAAAGACTTTAATTTTAGCTTGCTAATTTGAAGTTTACATAATTAGCTTAATCAAAACTGCCCTAAGATGAATACAACCACAATTTGCTTGAGAAAATGTTAACATGTCATGTTGTTTTTGTGTGTTTAATCTTATAGGGAAGAACAATAGCATTGTGCTGTAATAGTTGCCTTTTAATTGTTCTGCTTCATCTAAATTGTGAGCAACAAGCATCACTGACGGTCTTTTAGTTCTGTTAAGCAAGGTGTGTGTTCTGCCCACAGTCGACTTTAGGCTAATGAACACATGAAGGCATTTCTGTGTGGTTCACATCATATTCGAGTACAGTTTTTTAAACCTAAAGCACATTCCACCTCTTTAGAGGGTCATGGTCGGACCTAGCTAATAAGGGTTTACACTAAAAACAGCATTCTGAGCAGGGCTGAAATAAAGGGGTTTGTAAGCATGCTGAAATTCAATGTTTTCATTCATATTTTTGGCAAGAAGCTTCAAAGAAAAGTTTTGAGGACATCTGCAACCGGTGCATAATTGTGGAAAAAAATAAAATAAATGACCTTTAAAAATACATGTTAAAAACATGTTTTAGCATGACCATAGGGTTGGGTGATATGGCCTGAAAATAAAATCCCAGATTATTTTTTCCAAAAAACTTGTTTTAGAGTTTTAATGGATTTTTTCTCTCTCAAAGAAAACAATAAAAGCTGCACAATTTTCAAAGTAACTATACACAGAACTCTTTTATCAGTATTTTATCCTTTGTAGAAATTAATAACAAGCCTAAAAATGTGCTTGTGCAAAAACTTTAGTGAGAACAGTGTAAATTTACAGATTTCATATTTCAAATGTTTCTATTTGTATATGAAGTCCGTCAAAATAGGAGTACAATCATCCCCATAAAATGTCTGTTTTATTTTTATTTAATCAGAAAAAACTTGAAAAAATTCACATAACCACGGGCTGTGTTTATGTAGGCCCACATAACGATCCGCCATGTTAGACTGAAACGGGATTTTTGAGTGCAGGTCTGGCCGCTGGTCCTGAAATCTACCTAGAGGGCATGTGCCATCTTAACTGAACTATAATCTATTAAAATAATAGTTCCAAATATGAACGAAAAAACCCTCACCTTGTAACTGCTGTAAACGATGCCCTGTTAACTATCTTTTTTTTCACCGGCTCGTTACTTCGTGATGTGATGGATGGGCTCATTCCAAAATCTGAACACTAGATGTCGCTAAAATGCCAATTTCTACACACTGCACCTTTAGGTAAGAGTAAGACAAGGAAAACAAACCTGCAAAATGAAGTTCCAGTTAATTGATTTAATTGCCACATTACTCATCCCTACTGGATGCTAACATTGGCTTTAATCTGATGGCTGGCAACAGGCCATTAGACTTTATTTTTAACATCAAATGTGTTCAGCTTTTCTTTTAACTTTTAGTCATTGTTTTTCAGTTACAGGCAACATAATAACACAGAACCTTTGTGTTCAGATCGGACGTTTATGTAATATAATGACATAATGACAATATCTAAGCTCACCCCTCAGAACATGATATCACAGGAACATAGATGACGTGTGAATATGGTCTATTTGTGGTCTGTGTTGTAAAGTAAACTGTTGTATTGGTTGATAGCATCCTCATTTATCTTGTTTATCCTTTACACATTGCTCGAAGTGACAGATAAACCTACAAGGGCACAACTGGATTAGGGCCATTATAACCAGGACACAGACAGCAGCTCTATAATTTGAGCTTTTTCAATAGCAGGGCTATCAGTGGAGACGTTCAGGAAAATAGTCGTTCATGATAGAAAAGAGACCATTCCCGCTTCTTTTTCCAGGAACAAGCTGTAGTCAACTAATTCTAGAAAACACAACCACAAAACAAACCCATTATCAGATAAATGGTCCAATTTGTTAAAGAGTGTCCACAGCTGTTTGATGTCTTAACAGCTGTGGAGTCTATCTCATGTCATACTGTCATTAGATTACAAGGCGCTTTGCGAGGGATCAGACGCATGGAGAAGATAGAAGAGGAGCTTCAGATAGATACTGATGTTGTTGGCTAATAGCCTGTGTGATGTATTTAATGCACAAACTACACACATTGTTAAAGTGCCTAGTGATGTATTGAGGCTTTTAACATCATTTAGTATAAACAAGTTTGGGGCATGGCAAATCCCTAAGTATCCTTGTAGTTTATTGTGACAAAAATGTCCATGCCTAAAGCTTGATTAAAGAGATGTAGTATCACAAACAGTTTTAAGCTCTTAGCTCTTTATTTTCCTCTGAAGTTCACTTTAATATACTTCCTCAATGAAGATTGAGTCATATTGCCATATTCTCACATGGTCACAGGACAAGTTTTGTTCTAGGGTCCCTTGTCAGCAGTGCCACCTGTGCAGTTTAGACTGCGCTCTCTCTTTAGGTCTTAGTTTAACTGAGGAGCAACAAGTTCTTTTTCACCTAACATAATTCTATGTCATGCACATTAAAGAAAACTGCCTTTATTTTGTTATTTCCTTATAAAAAACACAACTGTTTTTTAGCTATTGCACAACCCTTGTTTGTGCAGATCTGATCTGAACTGGACAGCAAGCATGGGAAAGAGCCTCAGTATCTCTTTATTTATCACCTTCCATGTTGGTAACTGGGTTTCTGTAAACTTTCACCAAATCAATGTACAAAATATTATTGCTATCTTGGAAAATGCAATATTCATTTATTCAGTGTTAGAGCTTTTTTTTTTTTTCAATTTCATGAAAAGTAGCAATTTTATATATTGGAAGTTTGTGCCCGACAACAAGGCTATGTTAAATGCATTGTTGCAATGCAAGCCACCAAACCAGCGACCACTGACATGTTGTTTGAAATCAGAAGGTGTAAAAAATCTGTAGGGGTGTAACTGCATAAAAAACATTGCCAGCATTAGTTTGGACTTACAAATAGTGTAGGCAGTCCTTGACTAATGCCAGTTCTACCCACTTTTCTAAGTCATGCCAATAGATTGAAGCAATTTTGACAGTATTTGATCTCTTTGTCTTTGTCAAAAGATGAGCAAGGACAAATCATTTCTGTACTTTTTAATGTAACTGATTATTAAACTGATAGATATTTTATAGTTTTGAGGCACATGGCATGAAGTCGACAGTTACTTTAAGTTAATTACTGTGATTAGTAGGGAGAAATGTGAATATTTCTTGCTGCATTTGAAGTCTATATTTTACAATGATATCAAAAACACATCCCTTTTGTCCAAATTTTGGAATCAAGACACTTATTTTCTATTTCTTCCCAGCAGAAAGCAGATTCATATGTTGACTTTTGCCATATAACTAAAAATACTGAGGTATGATTATTAGTCCGTATCACCCAGCCCTACATCTCAGTATGTCTTGCTGCAGAAAATGGCATGAGGGCTCCATCTACACAAATACTGGAGTGTGCTTCATCTGATTTCATTTTATTTAATAATTGACTACACTTAAAACCACTTCCATTCATATTTCAGCTGCATATCTAAACATTTTACATAATTCCATCTCTCTCGCCCTCGATCAAACTTCTCTCACACACCCCACAGAAACCACTTTATAGTACCGTCTTTTTCAATCATTGCTTTCCAGCCATCCACTTAAACACAGGCCAGCTGAGTGGACATATAGATGTAAAGTATATGCTCGTAATCAAATATGTATGTCTGCAGGTATGAATTTCATGCGAAGTTCTCCAGGGAATTGTGTCGCCTCTGGCTAGGGCGACCACTTAGCTCACCGTACTACAGCACCTCTCTCTCTCCTTCTCTCTCATGCTGTCTATCTATCCCTCTTTTTCTCTTTGACGACAGCTTAGTTGACGTGTCTGCATAACTCTCAGTCGGGCCGAGTGTCTGGTGCTGATATGCTTGTATGAATAGTATTTCCCATTCCGCCACGGCCCACAGAGCCTATCAGCATCCTCTGCGAATGGAAATAAACCATCTGTCAGTCGGGGCCCTTCCACAGGCAGCGGAAAGTCGCGCCACTTGCCCCGTGTCCCATCTCGGTCCTCAATAGGAGCCCATTTAGCTTTTGTCACATAGGAAATGGAGCAACTTAACTGAAGAGCTCTGGGATTGGTGTGCTGTGTGCCTCGGCGTAAATACAGAAGATTTCTGGAGGCGCTTCGGAGTGTTTGATGTTTTATGTTTAGCAAGCAGGATTAGAGGATATTCTGTCTCACTGGAGTCCCAATTTACACAAGTTTCATTAATTTGTGACAATATGAGATTTCACTTTTGTAACATTTGTAGCCTCTCAGCTGATATTTTGTCTCCTTGGAGGTCATGCATTGTTTAAGCTGCCCTAATCAATGTTATATATTAACAATGACAATATGGGGGGTAAAAGGGCTTGAGCTCTGTATATTAACCCAAATAATAATCACCTTATTGTGGCATGAGGGCTCCATGCACGTTGGCAGTTTTCTTTAGAGCTATGGAGCATTTTCACGTCTTATAGCTCTTTATTGCAGCTAACAACCTGACCATTACTTTTCAGTGCCCTCATCAATCTTGTTTTTATGTATTTGCTTCAAATCTCACTCCGCACCTTCTCCCCATTCTCCCCAACGTAACAACAAACACACATAGTGTTAACAGGTGGCTGGTGATCACAGTCCCTCTTTATATGGCAGAGTATGCTAAGCAGTCACCTCTGTCAATCAGAGGTCATTACATAAAATCTGCAGTTCCGAAAGTGTCCACTTGAGGCGAGTTGTTAAAGTGCATGAGGTCCAGTTAGCACCCATGCTAAAATGTCAATTTCCAATTTACTGCCAGGCTCAAAAATTTGATTTGGTCTTAACAGCTGATGTCTTAACCGAGACACATTGTAAAGAGTATTTACATAATAAGTCCACATCTTTCTCATTCCTGTGACCATGCTAACACAACAGTTTCAGCCAAAAGCAGCAACTTTTACGTTTTAGATATTTAGTTTGTACAATTCTGCTTTTGTTTTCTTGCAATGTTAAGTATTGAAAAAGAGTCCAATGTGAAAAGTTATTAAAGACTCTACCCCATTTTAAAGGGAACCAATGCTATCAGTACCAATGCTATTTACAATCCTGCTAATCGATCCAGTTCTTTATCGATTCCCAATTCCTGCAGAATTTTTGTGTGGGCAAGTGTTGGTCTGTAGAATTTCAGTGGCAACAATGTCAAACACACGTCACATCATAGAAAACTACTTCTTCAAGTTGCTGGTGTTTCCACTCACTTAAGGCTGTGCAGGAGGCACAAAAAGGCACAGTTCTGATAACTTCTGAACCCTGTCAGTGGAAGGAATTGATAAGAGAACTAATTAACAAAAATACTCATGATATCAATTTTTTTGATGGAGCTGTTAACAATTCTCAACTTGAATTGGTTTTCTATTATCATCCCTAATTATGGCTGAAGTCAGTTAATAGATTTCACTCCATGTCTGATACAGTCTACGGTGGTAGACATGCAGGATAAATTGGAGGATATGTGCTAAAAAAAACATTAAAATTTATCCAAGGTGATAAACTGTTAATTCCTTTTATTGATAGACATTGCCAAAAAGCTTGTTTATCAGATTATTTTTCTGTCTCGCCATCATCTGTCACAGAGATTTTTTAATAGACCCTGCTAACAAGCAAAGATGACACCCAACAGCTCTCCTGATGAGCAGAACAGACCCTGTGAGATGCCAAATGAGCCTCAGAATCCTTCATTATGGTTTTATTTTGCATTTATTTCTCCTTTTTTTTGTTTGAAACTGTGAGCTTTTATCATTTCATCTAAGTGACTGCTCTGACAGACTGATATAAATGGAGCTGTCTCTGTGAGCTGCACCAATCCAGTGATGGCAGTAACACTTCCCATCATTGTATCCCAGCTGATAAATACATTTATTCTAGTCTTATGGCCTTTATAGTCTGTCATTCAATAATGCATTTAAGACTTGTGCTGAGGGACATAAAAGCCCCCAGCCTCTTAAAATAGAAGCCCTTATGTTCTTCCTCTTTGCCTCATAATTCATGATCCATCAGTGATGGGTTCGACCTAGCCCCATATATTCTATGAATGCTTAAAACAGAAAGCCCTCGGTGCAGATGCTTCACATTTTATGATTTTTTCATTTGTCAAAGGCTGTTAAGTGTCTCACTTCCCTGTCCGTTCACTTTACGCTCAGTGTCTGTCTCTAAGTAAGATATTTCCACACGTATGTTTCCGTCTGTGAGAGGCAGAGCTCGCTGTGACCTCCATCCAGTAATCCCTGCCCTCTACTTACACACAGCTGATCCCTCCAAGCTCACCATCCGGCGTCTTCTTCCTTTCCCGCTCTGTCATCTCAGTCCAGAATGTCCAGATTATTTAACCCAAAGCATCCTAATCCCCTCATACTCCTACTCTGCAGCTGCTTCCCAGATTGGTCATCAGACCGCTACTTTGTTAGCGTAGCCTGGCTTTGGACCTCAGCTCAGCGGCTCTTTATCACAGCTGGGCCTCGCCTTAAAATCTCACTGCTGCCGAGTCAGTCTCAGTCTCAGCCAACTGAGATTTATCACAGTAATAGATCTTTTGATTTGCTAATGATTGGGCTGGGTTAACACAAAACATAAACAAAAACTAGCAGGTTCATCCTAGCACCATGGCCAAGCTCTCAAGCAAATCATTTCAAACAGTGCAAAAGACAAACTGGAATTGCAATGGCTTAGCAGCACAAACTTAACAAAAAGAAGTGGCCACTCCATGTGTTCAGACAAAATGCTGAGTTAAATTGACTGTTAAAAGTATGTTTTTTTATTTTTATTTTTTTACAACTGGCATGCTCTGATTCACCAGTCAGAACGAAATTGATAACTTAGCGTTTCTGGATCATGTACAGAAAGAGGGGAAAAATGGAAAACTGAAGAATGCCCCCAAAATTAGAACAAATGCATTGAATACTTTTACTGTTACTCAAATAATAATAATGCTATACTGATTGAAAACAAATGCTCCAAATAAGAAATCAACCACTGAGTGTGAGCAGGCTGGTTGTGTTCAAAGTTAGGTTAAACATTCAAATGTGGTTTTCATTTTCATTTTTATTTATCTAAATATTAAGTTTCAGCAGACGTGCACATTGTATAATTTAGTCAAAGAGCCCATATTTTGCCTTAAATTGGGTTCATGTATTTCTTTTTGGTAAGTGCTAGAGGGATATCACCATCATGTTTGCTTAAAAAAAATTCCAGATTTTATAAACAGAGTATCCCTGATACAGCTGTGTCCTCTCTCTATCAGGGATGCTCTGTTAGATCCTTCAAGACTCCTTTTCCCATGTAAACCCAGTCCATTGAGATGATTTGTCAGTTCTGTGCTGCTTAGTGACCTGTTGTCATCAACTCTGCATTCATTCTGCCGTCTTTGCCCTGCCGTGAGGATGCTACCACGAGCCAATGGACTTAAACTCACAGCAAAGCAATATTAGGATGCCACATAAGTAGGTCTATTTGTCTGTGGAACGAGACATTTCAGGCAGGTACTGGCGCCATGAACATGGGGTGAAGAAGTCCTGATGCGGTAGACTTTTTACCTTGTCTATGAAAGTGCTTTATGGGCGCTTAAGAAGGTTGTAATTTTTTAGCCAGGCAATGACAGGTGACCTCACCATGAACAAACTTTGACACTGAAATAATCGCCACACCAGAGACTGCAGGCCAGAAACATGTTCACTGTCTTTCCATCTTCCTGTCTGTCACACCATACATCCAGGCTGTGTCACACTATGCTTCCAGTGTTTCTTTGCAGACCAAAGATGAGATGTGGAGATTTTTTTAGGTCAGTGGTCAAGGTATTTAGATGTTATATTCACCTCTTGCTAGGCCTGTCACAATAATATATAACACAATTAACCGCACGATAAATAAAACCGTCCTTGATGGGTTTTCTGGCCTCGATAAATTGACACAAGCATGCATGTTTGTTTTCCTCCTCTCTCTCTACCAAACAGGCTGGATGAGAAGATGGTTCACTCAATACATCTGTCTCAACACCTGGGTGCATTGGTCCTATAGAGGATAATATTTTTTTGGACAATTACTGTCCAGCAAAATTTGTTATCATGACAGGCCTACCTCTTGCTTTTGCCCAAGTCCATGAATACTATGAAGGATTTTTCTCAAACTTTACAAAATTAGGGATTCAAGATAAACTGTTCTCATTTTGGAACCATAAGATCAAAGGTCAGTGTCATTGAGCCTCATGTTGTCCTTTGCTTGAAAATTTAAGCTTGTACATATGATACCTGTAGAACCCTGCAGGGATTTTTATTCAGTGGGTTTTTCTGCCAGATTGCTTATGTTTTCTCTGATTGAAAGATACACTTTTGAGGTCATAGGTTAAAGATGAACTTTAGTGGGTTACATGCTCACTTGTTGCTTTTAAACATACGGTATCTTTCAAAACTCACCATGAGGGAGCTTTGTTGGATCATCTGGCATAAGGATGAACTGATTTTGAGGTCATAACTCAAGGTCATTGGGTCTCATTTCCAACCCTTAATTGAAAACACAGAATACTCTAAAAAGGCTGAAGGATTTTTGTCAAAATTTGCCTGAAAAACAATAAACTGATCAGATTATTACTCTTAATGTCAAGGTCATTGGCTGCCTAAGGTTCGTCCCTTACTAATAAGATTCCTATCAATAACATAACCACAAACATCATCGTAGTCCACCATCTTGACCACTTTACTTTTACTGTATTTTCATTGACCAGCACGTGTGTAAAGAACAATTTGACCTTTGTACACATTGTAGAGTCTTTTTTATGTATTTGAATCATCCTTTTTTTGACTCAGTCCTAATGTTGTTATATAATCATTGCTTAGCAAATGCATTCTTCAGCCCCAAACACACACTACATGACTTGTTCCTTTCTTATCACCTGTCCGAAACTCTGTGCGCCTTTGAGACCAGCTCCAAACGGTACAGAGATGAGAAGCCTGTGCGAAGGCCACTCCACCTCACGAACCCCCCCCACGTTACATACACACACCCTTATAAAAGAAAGAAGACGTATGTCTTCAGTTCAACATCTCAGACTGTTTGACACTCTGTATTGTTGTACTCCTTGCTGCAAGTGAACTTCCACTTGATTGCATCCAGCTGCTTCTCGTCATCTTTATTCTGAATTATGTCAAGTGTTGGTACGAACTTGAAAGCGTTACTGAGTAATCTTAGGACTGTAAGGGGAAAAATCCTGACAACGTGCCTACCATGGAGGGGGAAAACCCATCAGACAATAGTTCTGTCTTATCATAATCATCATCCCATTCTCTCTACCTCCTCCTTGAGTCCCTGATGTTGTTCGGACTCCTCTTGGACATGTTTACCGCAGCTTGTCACACATTGGTTTAATTTCATTATCTCTGATGGTGCAGAGGGAGGGAGTGAAGGAGCCTTTGATATTTTGGAGGCACAATGTACAGAGAAAAAAAAAGAAACAGAGGGGCTCATGGGATAGGGGGCTGCCATCACTGCTCAGCTACTTCAAAGGATTCCTAAGCAGATGTCTCCAAACAAGATGGCTGCCAGGTCAGCTTAGTCAATTACCTCAGTAACAAGAACAGGTTGGTGTTTATGCAGTGAGGTAGGTGTATTTATTATGCAGCGGACAGTTGTTTATCCTGGTCTTTGAACTTCCTCTGAGCTTTTAAATCATTGTACTTTGAAGGATTCAAGTTTCCTTTGACCCCACAGAGAAAGACGATGGGATTGCTGTATGGAGAGGGAGTTGTTCAAGTTTTGATGATATACTGAGTCATTTTGAAAGGTGTAGGGTTGGGCAGCACCAGGTATAAATAAAAAAATAGTCTATTTAAAATAATAAGCATACATTAAATCCATCTTTTTTTCATTCATTCATTAATGGAACATTTATGTGATGGCAAAAAAACAAATGTTCCTAATAACTGTTTGATTTCATGGCTTAGAACGTAAACTTCTTGACAGCCAATAATGGGTAATAAATTGTTTTCCGTTATCAATATCTGCAAACAAATCCCTCACTAGTTGATTAGCACACCTTTAAATGTTGAAAACTTTAATGATAGTGGGTACAACCCATTTATACCCAGAGTAATAACAGCCCAAATAAACATCTTCACAGTCTGGTTCAAGTAACAACTTTGGTCTAAATTTATGATACATCTATGTGCTCTACTGTACATGAGGTATTATTTTTTTCTATCATACCTTTTATTTATTTGGGATTTCTGGTTTTAGAAACAGGGACTTGATTGACATGGCTGCATGTCCACGCCATTGATGAGTCGGTCTTAAGTCATGCGTCAACAATGTGTCTGTCTGTGTGAGTAGGCTAAACTTAAGTTCAGTGTATGTATATGTGTAGTGTCCATTACAAGGCATCCACAACATTCCAACGGCTCCTCTGGTAATCAAACGTCTGATGCCACTTGGTTTGTCCAGCCTTTTACAGTCTGTGGTGCAACCAGCAATAAATCCTTGCTATTCTTTCCTGTTTTCCACAATTGTTTCTGATTTATTTGCAGTGTTCGGACTGTGCTGTCACTTTTTTTGTTAGATTATGACTGAAGTTTGTCTAATTTTTGACACTGCATGTCATTAAAACAATTTAATTGCATCATATCTAAAGAAATGGTAGCCTGTTTAGGGGTTTATCAGTGTTTGAGAAACTCAATATCTGGAATTATGTTTGAATAATATAGTGGTGATTGATTCCCTCACCCAAAAGCCAATAATATTTTACATGTACTTTGTATTTTGCAAAGAACACATGTATGATTTTGCTCTGTATCCCCTTTCACTGATTTGTTGTGTTGGGTTTGTGAATTACTGCTTTCCCCTTACAAACAATCTCTAGTCTGGCAGAATAAGAAAAAGGGTAAAAAAAAACATGCCCATAGCTCTGCAGTATTTCCTCTATGGCAGCTGTCACCCTGTTTTAGAGGAGGGAGCAACAGGAAGTAATCATCTGTGGTTGGTATGTTTGGGGCCTGAAGGCCTGACAGACCTAATGGTTCCATGGTGGCCAAACTATGTCTGACTGAATGAGGCCATCAGATTCAGATTTGAGGTTTTGGAATAGAGGCTATACATTAACACACTGTAGCTGAAGGGACAGTCAACTCAGTCTGAATTCTGTGAAC
Organism: Scarus forsteni; assembly: GCA_036419115.1. Taxonomy (NCBI): domain Eukaryota; kingdom Metazoa; phylum Chordata; class Actinopteri; order Labriformes; family Labridae; genus Scarus; species Scarus forsteni. Next base: position 42,335,127 of record JAZDUH010000152.1, on the reverse strand, counting down.
ATACATTAGTTCATGAAGAAGCCCAGAGCCTCTGTAATTAGTGCAGCCTCACTGCATGTGCTGCTGCTGCTTCTCTTTCAACCCCAAAATACCGGCACAGATGGCATCAAACAAAATGTTACATAAACATCTCTGCAGCCTCCAGGGTTACTAAATCTAAATGTTTGACTTCTGGTAGGTTTAAAATTCTCTTAATGCTTGTTTACTGTAAAAAAGTCTATTCCAATATCTTAAAATATCTCATGCTGAAGTCACAGCAAAGAAAGCAGATGCTCTGTACCAGATAGAGCTACTGGCTAATTTTTTGTTCATACGCAGCTGTAACTGCATCTCCATGCAATATGATTACATTTTCACTCACATAACATTTTTTGTACAAATTACATAAATGATTAATTGTAAATGTTAATAATCATCATATCAATATCAGGAAAATATATTTTTTCCCTGATCAAGCAGTCTTGCTACCCACTGTCCCTCTTAAAAAGAAGGCCTAAGGAGAAAAGAAGTACTTCTAACTAAAACTGCTCACCTGGGGTTGACAAGTTGCCACATCAGCAAGGATGAAATTGTTGTAATTTTATGATGTACCTTGTCAAAAAATATTGTATTAGCTTAAAGTTAAATGGAGAAAATGACCCAAAAGATTGACAGGTAACTTCAGATGGATGTTGAAAACTCCCTAGGAAAATTCTTATGACTATGTCCATTCCAGATATGCAGTGTAAAGTATTCATAAGATTAAAACAGTGTAATCTTTCTTTTTAAAGGACTAACAACCACTCATTTCAAACGTTGACCTATCAGTGTGTCTCACAGAGAAATACTTTGCTTGACTTCATTTTGTATCATTCATTTGTTGCATCTCTGCTCTTTTGATGGTGTCCATCAGCAGTATGTTCCCTACAGTCCGTCACACAACATCACCTGCATTTTGCAAAGTGTTACCTGATATGTCGTCATTTAGGTATGTGAAGTGTGACTGTGAAGGCTTATTTTCTTTAAATTAAAATATAATGATCATTCTAGAGTACTGCCGCAAACAGTAGCAGAAAATTTTAGAAAACTGGCAAAAGGGATATTATTTTTATATCAGACATTGTGCTAGAGGGGGTGAATTTGCACTACATGTATGAGTGGACATCCTTCTAATGTGTTAGTGGTGTCATGCTCTGATGCAGATTTTTCTAATTGGCAAAATGACTGGAAAATGTACTTGCTGTAAATGTACCTAAGTGGTCTACACAAGTAGTGTCATTGCATGTGAAACCCCCGTCCTATACACACATATTTACAACATCTCCTGGAAGTAAACAAACGATATAGTAGATTACATTCTTATGTCCAAGGCTGAGGCAATTGATCATTAGATACTTTAACACTTTAAAGATATCTTTGTGGTAAGTAATATCCCATCCAAAGTTTGCTTCATCAATGAACAGCCTTTTTTTTAACACTAGTGGTTTTGGTCTCGGTATAATCCATCCAACAGGTTCATACTGCCGCAGTGAAAACATTTTGCCGAGCCTCACTGCTGCTGTAGCAACCAGCAGTCTTCCCGACTCCATTATTCAACAACGCAGCCACTTGCCTCTGGAAATGATATAGGCTGCAACATTGTCTCATGCATACAAATGGGAGGGTTAGCATGTGATCCATCCTGGAATGGATCGCAGTCTTCTGGCTGTGGCACTGAAAAAAAGAAGCTTGTAGTGGGATTAAAGTGCCCCCTCCCCCCGCCCCTTCACGAGTGAATGTGAGGCTGCACAGTCAGATTGACAGTATACTTGACGTGTTATCTGTTCACCCGGAGCATAAGGAAGCTGCTCAGATGGTCAAGTAGCGGCTTTCTTCATTTTTCTGTCATGAGAGAGAGATAGGGAGAGAGCGTAAGGGACCGTATGCAACTCCAGCCTTCATCCTCGGCTGCATGGCCAGTTGCTATAGCAACATGACTTCGCATTCCTTTTCACCTGCCGTTTTTGATCAATTCTCACTCTTGCCTCTCCCTCGCCAACCCTTCTTTGTCCTGAAATGCCTCGCCACTGCGGCTGCCTTACCTCCGCTGTTTTCTAAAAGGACTGCTGCTGACAAGAATGCTGCTTTAATTCAGAGGGCTCTCTGCAGGGGGCAACACCGCTCCTACAGAGCAAGTCCCCCCGCAGCTAATGATTCATCAGGAGCAGGGGGTCTCTGGAGGGTCCCTGGACCACCTCACATGTACATTAGGGCTGAGCAATATTCATCAGGCATCATATTTTAATACTTTTTTGGCACAATGGTGAATTATAATGTATCTCCTCTCTTTTTTCTGTAATGATTTAATCTTTGTGTTTTCACTGCTCTAGGGTTCTATTGTTGAGTGATTCTGGCAAATAAAACAATATCAATCACAGTTTATTAGCCTAGCATCTTAATCAGAGGTAAAAGACACTCAAATTGTGCCTTTTCTTCTTGTAACTGTCCAAAAATAGCTTCCATGATATTCATTATAGAGCAATGTTTTAATTTAACTATGAAGAACCACAGATTACCTGTACACACTGCCTGGATTGTCCAAAACAACTGGCAACATTTGCTAAGCTTTTTTCTCTTCAATACAACAGGTTTCAAAATTTCAAAACCCTTAAGAAATATGTATAATAAATCTATAACAACTGGTGATTACAAAATGGAATGACCTGTCATGTCATATTTTCAAAGACATCGACTTTCTTCAACATTTGGAGAGAAGAGTGGAACTGGTACCCAGCTTACATTGTCATTACAATTCAATCGCTCAGATATTGATTTGATTTCCGAAATAATATAAATGCATTTTGGTTAATACAGGAGAAAATCTGGTTTCAGAGGGTCATACCTGGCATATTAATACATCTTATTATATATTTCATGAGGAGCTATTTTAGTATATTTCAAAAATTTGTTGTATTTTTCAGCGTTACTGGACCTCCCATCACGCTTCTATCGAAACCAAACAAAGGCGTTTGAGAGAGAAACCCAACTCAACATTTATTACAGTCATACGCCATCTCTCCTCTCCTGAGACATCGAGGAAGAAATGTAAAATTGTATCGCCAGGGGTTAGATGTGGCCAATTATATGCCACACACAACCCTTCATAATGTATTTGAATTGTGCGTACGTGTCACAGCATCCATCATTTGAACCTCCGTTTTTTCCCTGGAACAGTATTGCGCTAATTAGCTGTTTTAATCAGGCAAGTGAAAGGAAGAGCTCTCTGTGCGGGGTCCTGCATAATGGCTGTATAGATGGATAGTGACAGGCAGCCCTTCGTGAGGAAACCAGGCATGCAGGGAGTAAAGCCTTAGCGGGAATCACCGAGGCGTGACAACAGTGCTCGCACGTAAAAGTACATTTCTACTCCAGTGATATCTGCTCCCACTTCTATTTATACATGCATGTAAATAACAAACAATGACAAATGCTGATGTGCACTCATGGGCACCTATAGGCATGAGGAGACAGAGGCACGTCTATATTAATTTATGACAAGTATGTCCTGGATTTCTCATTCTCAGAACACAATAGAAATATAGAGCGTGTTCCACTCCATCTCCCACACACTCACACACAAACCCACATGCAAAAATTGTGAAATGAAATACACTTGTGCTTGTCTACTTTTCCTCCCCCTCCTCTTTGGAGTGCAACCATGCAAGTGCTTCTGCTTGTCCAAAGCAGATATGTATTTAGAGGAGTGGCTGATCATTAGCATCTGTCAGGTGGATGGATAAATAGTTCATATTACATGTCCTCTTTTAGTTGGATGCACTGCAGGATGTAATTAATAAGTTTTATGCAGAGACAGAAAACGCAAAATCAACCCATAGAAAAGTAACAAAGGCTTTGTTACTTTGGGAAAGGTGAAGAAGAATTTTACATTTTGTAGACATGTGTTTATGTTTTCAGACAAGATTTATAGTTACACACGTCACTGAATTGCTGGTTGCTGATATCCCATATGTCAATATTTGTAAACTTTTCTAAACCAATACTTGTATCGATAACAATGTTTGCATGCATTTGTCAAGAGCAAGAAGTCCTCACAAAAAAAACAACTTTTGGATAATTTATAATTGATACCATGTTTATTCAAATGTGGACTTATACCATCCAAAATGTAGAATTGCTCTAGCATTTAGCATTTTTTGGTTTCCACAGCTAAAAGTATGTGAGATATAGAATAGCTTAATGGATAAATACCTGATATAAGGTTCATAATAACCTCATGCATTCAAGAATGTGAATAAAGTGTTGTGTGTTAAAAAGGACTGTTGCTAATGCAAGCACTTTTATCTATCTATCGATCTATCAATATTTATCGATATTGTGTCAATAATAAAGTGCATTCCTTGAGAAAACATAGTAGTTTTCACCAACATTGCAAATTTTACTTTAAAATAAAGTTATACCCATTCCCTTACTTCATCCATCATGTGTTAAATGCAATGCTGAATTTGTTTATTTGGAGAAAATAAAATAGATGCCATTGAAATTCCAATTTGATGCAAAGATCCAAATAAGAAAAATATTGAGTACAATTATCAACTGCAGTTTTATTTTTTCAGTAAAAAATGTCAACATTTATAGGGGGGAGAAAAATATTACGTCAGTTTTATCCAGTATCATTTAGTCGTACAGCTAAAAGTGATTTGACCACAGGATAGAGATCAAACTAGCAGTCAGCTGCAGCAGACTCCTGCTGGCTGCCCAAACTGCTCTTCACTTCAGCAACACTTTGGTGGGTGGAGTCGGCCAGGAGTGAGAGTTCCCACGCCAGTTCCAACCCTCTGCTAAATGTTCCCAACATATTTGTGCCATTATGACAGTTCTATCTCTTTTGTTAGAAAGTGATGACAAAAATCAGTTTCTGTACCACCAGTCATTACAGTTATGGAGGTTTTACCATTTTGAAACATTAAAGAAAATGCTGTTGAAATTGTTGACAACCTCAGCATATTTAAACGTTTATGTGACATTGTGGACAGTGTGAACGTGTTTTTTTTTTTTCTTTTAAATTTGCTCATCAAAAATACTCAGCGTTGGGCATTGAGTAGGGATTCATGATATTGGATTTTTGATAAAATACAGTATTCCAATATTTTCAAACACATTATGAACAACACCAATACAGATATTGGTATTTTTGTTAAGAGCACAAAGCCTCCACTTTGCTAAATCTGTTTCTTCTATGGTGACTATTGTACAATATTGTATCAGAAACATATTCAAAGCAAGAAAAACAACATTTTTTCTATAACATATTTTACTGCACCTTGGATTTCTAAAGATTCTTAAGAGATGATGCTGTAAACGATTATGGTACATTTATATATTCTGAAAGTATTGCGGCCAATATATGTATGGCCAAAATATTGGCAAACATTTTCAGATTTGTCAACACAGATAATAACCTTTTCAGGCAATCATCTGACAATACTGATGTTGTTTCAACAACATTGTGCATTCCTTGAGTTGAGGACTTCTGTTTTTGATGCCATGGAAACAAAGGTGCATCAATGTGGCTCATTTTTTACAAAAGTCAAATCAAACTTTACTGTTATGTTCATGTGTTTTTTTAAATTTCTGTAAAAATATATATATTGTTTATTATCATTCAGCTCAATATTGGGTCTGAGTATTTTGTCAATGATGCCCAGCCCTACATTGGATTAATATACATGGAACGACAAGGTGGCACTAATCTCCGAGCTCATTAGCACAACATCTGGAGCGGGTCACACCATCCTGCAGAAAGCAAACAAGAGGAGGAAACAGGAAAAAGCACTCCAGCCCATCACATGGGAGCTGTATTTGTCACCACATACATGCATGCGTGTCTGCTTAGTCTTTAATAATCATGTACACACATGCATGCATGAACACAGACTCCTCCAGCTAAATATCCTCCTATAGGACTTCACTGTCTGCTGTTTGTTCCATAAAAAATAATGCTTGCATTGTTGATGCGTGTTCTGCTGTGGGCTGTGAGTGACGGGAGCAGGTAGAGAGCAGTGCACAGGAATCACAGCTCAGCAGTGTCTCCTGAGTCATTTACACAACAACCGGGTTTCCCCTGAATGATTTAAGTGATGCAGAGTTGTGCAGTGTGGCTGTGGTTTTAAGAGACAGCCATTCACTTAGCTCCCTCTGTGTTCGACTGCTTTTGTTGAGGCTGCATGAGAAAAGGTCTTTATGTCTGCAAGATAAAAGAGTTAAATTACACTGAGTTATATTATAATTATGCCAAAACCAAAACACTTCCTCTTGTTTTCATGTCTCTGACGAACCCTTGTGTTTGTGGTGTGACCCTCCCTGTGGGTTTATTGGATCTAAGAGAAACAATACTGGGTTTAAACTATACTTCTGTTTTTTTGCTGTTGTTAACAAGACTGGGCAAAACAGCAAGTGTCAGAAAGTAACCAGAGTTCTTTATATTCTCGTCCAAATACTGGGTCACTGTGATAAGCAACTTGCTCAACTCTGATTGAACCGTCTTCATTGATCTGGTTTTTCATGCAGGCCTGAGGAAAACAGCACAAACATGGAGTATGCTGATCCAAAATCTTACATAATAGTTTATTAAAAGACAAGCTTACCAACATAGTCTATTTTTTTTAAACATGTCAGATGGTTCATGTCCCTAGACATTGCCAGACTCATCCCCCCGCGATGCACCACAGAGCGCCACAGGAAGTCGTTCCTGCCTGTGGCCATCAGACTGTATAACTCCTCCCTCTAATATCACTAAGCTCAAATTGCACAGTATTCTATTGCATTGCACTGTTTTCTATTTTACTATATTTTGTTTTATTCTATTTATAAAATATATTTCTATTATTCTATTTTATTTTATTTGATTTAATTCTAATTTCTACTTTAATCACGTGAAATTAATGCTATTTCAATCGTGATGTCTTCAACTGATATTCCTGACTGCTATACTGTGTATAAGAGCAACTGAAACAACGAATTTCCCCTTGGGGATTAATAAAGTATTTCTGATTCTGATTCTGATTCTGATAGGTAACTTGAAAATAAGATACTTTATCTTTCCTAATGGCTTGCTAACCAGCTTTACGTGGTATCAAGTACAAACTGCAGAATAATCTGGCATCCTGCAGTATCCACTGTCAGTCAGAACAAGACGGTGTGAATAACTTGCCTAGAACTTTCAGTGGGACTTGTCCAGAGTGCACTCGACCTCTTACTCAATGCTGCCTCCAACCTCTGCAGCTCTGTGAGGTTGGGATGTATCATTGGATGGGTTTGGTCTGTTGGTGACATTACAGCTGTAAGTGTTCTTATTGATTTATATTATCAGTCAGCTAGCTTTTATTTTATGCCAAAAAAAAAATTCTACTCAAATGGTGCCCCCACCCGACAGAGCAGCTGTATTTGCCAGATTTTATTGCATCACCAGTTAGACTAAACTTACTTTCACACCACAAAGAGAGAGAGGGGGAGGGGTCTTTATATAGAGGGTTTTTAGTCTTCCTCATAAAGGTGCATTAACTTGAGGAACTTATAGCACACAAAAGGGCATTTAAAATTGAAGAGCATGACAGGACCTCGAGCAATGTCACTACCCAGAAAAACCAGGGCCTGAAGTGCTGCTAAATGTTTTGCTTTTGTGGCCAAACCTGCAGCACTCAGGTGCCTGAGTCACAGGCACCTCAACATGATAACATTAAATTAATCAGACATTATAATTGTATGTAGATCAATGTATATTTGAGAATAGTTGTAGATTATTTAGTCTATAGGATCACAACTTCAGTCCATCAACATAAAAGTTGCACCTTATATAGTAGAGTCATTTTTTTTTTAAATGGGGTTGCTTGAGGCCAGGGGCACTAGTATATGAGTAACAATAAAGTTACTTAGGAACCAATAAATGAAAACCCTGAACTCCAACTGTAAGAAACCTTTTGGTTTATTGGAGCAAAAAACTGTAAAACTGAACCTTTTATTGATAAGAACAAAATAGACTTTAGATTGTTGTATATTGATTATATAAAATATAATAGTTTGTGATTTAGACAAACTGTATCTGTACTGTTATTAGCATTGAACTTTTATATTGTCTCTAATACTCACCCTCAGCAAACATAGGGCTAAATCTCAGTATTACATCCATCTATCTTGAAGATTAAAAACAAGTCAACTGGACCGTGTTGAGTCTTTGGGAAGACGTTTCACTTCTCATCTATAAGGCTTCTTCAGTTCCAAATGGCTGGTGAAGGGAGCAGATACTAAGTAGAGCATCCACAGATACTAAGTATCAAGTATCTGCTTCCTTCACCAGCCATTTGGAACCGAAGAAGTCTTATGGATGAGAAGTGAAACGTCTTCCCAAAACTCAATACAGTCCAGCTGACTTGTTTTTGAATCTTCAATATAACCGTGACCTGGATGAATGAGAATCTACACGGATGTTACAAACAATAATCCATCATCTACACTAATTTTCTCTTTTGGAGTTCTCATGGGGGTTGAAACCTGTCCCAGATATGAGGAGGGGCAGGATGCACTCTGGACTGGTGGACTGTAACATAGACACAGACAACACCAACTCACCAAGAGTCCCTTGTTAACCTAAATCCACACATGAACAGGGAGAACATGCAATCTTCACACAGAAAAGCCCCTGCCCGTCTGAGGAGTCCATCCTACTACCTTCTTTCTGAAAGCACTACCTGCTGCACCATCATGCACCAAGTGTTTAGGGTGAATCAACAACAGTAGCAGTTAGCATTAGTCGTGATGACTCTGCTGATGGGCAGCTGATGGCGATTGCTACCTATAGACGTACAAATGCACTAACAGGGAGACATTTCCAACCGTAGCAACTAGCAGCATTCTTACCTAAATGACCCAGTCTAATCTCAGTTTATTACTTCTGTCATTAGTAAAGGGGCTTTCCGTGAGGGGGCTCAATGATTGAAAGGCACCTGCAGTGAAGGTTGATGGTTAATTTAGACCTTGGAGTGTCATGTTACATGAGTTGATGTGCCTGATGTGTAATTGTTAAACAGAAGTCTTCATGTGCTTCCTCTTTTCTGACCAGTCATCAGACACACACATGCATGGTAAGCGTGATGATTCTTGCCTTTTTGTGTCTCTTGATGCTCGCTAAATTGTTATTGGCAGTGCCCATCATCGAAGCCTCTCTGGTGCCTACATCACTATGCCAACTCTCCAACCATGCCAGTCAGCAGAGGCAGCAGCAGCAGCAGCACTGCTAAGTAGGTCACACTGCAGTCGCATTGGCTCAGCTAGAGAAGGAGCGAGAGATCGACATGAAAAGGAGGAAGAAAGATACAAAAGAGAGCTCGAGATGGAGGCAAATAAAAGATGGGTTTGGGATGCAAAAGATGGAGGAATGAGCAGGCAGAGTGTGGAGGAAGAGGAAAGGAGGAGCCACAGCGGGTTGACTGAGGAGAGACTGCAGCTAACCGGAAACAAGGCAGAGGAGTCACGAAAAAAGAGGAGCGGATTTATAGATGTGGAGTCTTTCTGGAATAGCAGTGATTATTCAAGGTTAAAGCACAGAACGGCAATCAGATGGAAATGAAGGTTGAGAGCTGAGGGCGAGCGTTCATAGAAGGAGATGTTGAGGCAGAGGGAAGGGAATCATACATACGCACATCCGATCTGCAGCGACACGACAGCCACATCATGCAGATCCGTCCTTCATTGAGCTGTATTGTTGTTCTGCTGCTATTTATTCTGAAAACACTTGTGGGGAATGGGCGTTATGTGTAATGGAGCAACTGAATGAGAACAAACAGCCGTATCAGACACTGTGATGCAGTTATTATGCATTCTGTAAAGAATAGATCAGCATCCACTAAAGTTCATCTCGCATTCAAAATGCATTACACGTAAGATCTGATCTGGCAAACTAGATAGAGTAGCAGTTTTGTGGTGATAAGGATATTTATTCCTGCACATCCCTCAATCAGGGCTTCCTTTTTGGGTATTTTATATTGTGCATTGCATCATTCTGCAGAGAGATCACACATATTCCTCTCCAGCCTGCATTCGTTTTAGTGTCATTTGCTACTAAGCTACAAGATGTAATTTTGGGGACAAGGATTACCTCAATTCCCCACGCCAGCTGAGACTGCGTCAAAAGCACACAGCACCAGTCACTCAGTCATCTGTGCTACAGGAGAGCTGCAGCTCTGATGAGAAATGTGCACCAAAAAGAGATCAGTGCCCGTAATCTTTACACAGGTTTATTTACAAAAGAACAGTAAAATGATTTTGTCTTTAAGGTTTGTTTAGCAGAAGATGTCATCTATTCTCTTTGCGTTAAATAGCATTACAGAAGAATGTCATGTTGCATTAACTTAGCCTTTTATTACATCCGCCAAGGAGGTTATGCTTCTGCAGGCATTTGATCATTTGTGAACAGGAGAACTCCAAAATATTGAACTGACTGTTGAAAATTTTCAGGGAATATTAGTCACAGCATAAGGAAGACATAATTTCATTTTGATAGTGATGCAAATTTGGACATGAATCCAGTTTTTTTTAATATTTCTTAGATGTGTAAGAAAGGCAGTTTTCCACATTTTTACTAATAAGTCAATAAGTTCCCCACAGATTTAGGTGAAATTCTAGTTGGTGCCTGTCTAAAAAAAAAAGTCATGGTATTTATTGTTGATTTATCTGTGCTACATTTTCTTATCTAGCAGGAAAATCAGTTTTTAGTACTTCTAAGAAATCTTGCTTGTTTTGTTTAGCTAGCAAACTTATCAACAAGCAGGACATTATTTCATATGGTGTAAAAACACAAACATTTTCACATTAAAGATGCTTAATCAGTTAACTTTACTTTTGTAATGAGTCCTGGGCCAGTTTACTTTAAAATTCAAATATTGTAGTTTCATTAAACATTTAGTATAATATAGTATAGTGTAGTGAAATAGTTTATTTCCACCATTTAAAAAAATAGATAGATTCCATGTATACTGTATACAAGGCAAAATAATAAAACAAAAAAACAAAATTTGGTTTTGGTTTCCCACCCCCACCGCTTTTAAAATGATGATGAGTTTTCAGTCAAACAACTCAGAGCTGTATTTGTTTGGTGACCCGATTGCTCTTTGGAGATTTATTTCACATGCAGTATCTTAATCCCCTCCTCATTTCTCAATCAAAGCCTAGAGGAGGAGGAGTGATGAAAGCAAGAGCACAGTATTGATGACGGCAGTGCTGGCAGGATAACAGAACATTAATGGAAATCTTGGAGGTTAAACAGACTTGTAATTGGTGGATGATTTTGAGTTGTTGTGTTCCTGAGCTAGCTTGCATGCAGCATTAGAGAATTATCTGTTTATTAATTGTTGTTGTCTTTTTAATGTTGGTTTTTAATTTTTTTCCTGCTTGTGTCAATATCTCTGTTGTCACACTGCTGGTATTGTAAAAAACAGAGAAATCATCCATCTTGCTAGATGCATATTTTTTAAGATTAATACAAAATCAACATTCTCCTTTCAACTTTTATCCAGTTTGACATATTTGCATTCAGAGATTGTTCTCCTGTCTGCTGGCCTTCGGACATCGGATCAGCTGATGTTGAGGCTGGACATTTATCCATTCCAGTGACCTTACTTTAGCTGGCCTCCACATCTGGAAGGTCTGATAAGAGAGGAGACATTTTTCCTCCTGCTCTCCCTCTGATCCATTAAGGCAACATAGAGCATCACCTCCCTCTCCTTCACTCCTGTCCTTCTCTCCTTGTATCTATCCTCAGCATCTTTGCCGTGCTCACATCACACTCCCAGAGCTTAACCAAGCACACACACATGTATATTCACACACAGTGCTAACGAAGCACACTGTGACAGTTTAACACCCTCATTATGTTATTAATACCTGTGGCCGTGTCAATAGCCTCTAATGCCAGTGTCAACGCCCTGTAATGGAATCACTTCCATCAGCGATGCTGCCGCTCACCTCCTCCCTCTCCTTGAACTGTTTGTCATGCAGAGGGTGTTCAGTCCCCTCCACCTCCTGCTCGGCGAGCAGCGAGGGGAGGATCAGGAGAATGAGGAGGGCACCAAGAGAGGAAGAGATGAAGGAGAGACAAGGCCCGACACTTTCTGAAGATGTAGTATTGATTGGATAGGTTACCCCGAAAGATGTGCAGGTTTTGATGTGACAAGTGTGAGGCAGCTATCAGAGATCTTCCTTTTTTTGTGATGTTTCCTCTTATCGCCACAGAAAGATCGCTCAATTTTTACCTTGTCCTCTCTGAAAGCATGACTTCAGTTTAGAGCTGGGAAATACAGACAGAAATGACTTTATATGGATATACTTTTCTGCTGAATAGTGAAACACAATATATAAATGGCTTTTTCACGAAACAAATAACTAACAGAAAAAAATACAAAACATACTCAGTGAATCGAATGATGAATTTAGATTAGATATGAGAAAGGAATCAAACAACAGCAAGAGACGGAATCCAGTCCTTTGACTTTAACATGGGTCAATTTGGAATTTCAGTTATTAACAGTTGCAGTCAAACTCAGTGTTTTCTAAATTGTAAATTGTAAATTGTGTTAAATTTCATGTATTTATAGCTAACCTGATCTCTTCCTGTCTGTGTTCTTTCTCCACATGCTCTCTGTCTTGATGTCCACTTGTAGGTAAGTCATTTCTTTGAGTTTTAAAGGATCTTTGTAAACCTGTTTTAAGATGCTTTTCTGTCTTTTGAATCCAAAGTCTTTCAGTCATTGCTGAAGAGTATTTTGACATGCAGCACAGGTGTCTTTACTATTTTGCACATATACCCATGTCTCATATAAAATTTGAAAATGTTGTCCTATTTGCATGCAGGGGTGTGTTTGTTTTACATTTGCCAGGGCTTGGCTTGTAAAGGACGCACAAAAACTTCGATGGAAACTTAATGGATCATAGAGGAATTCAACATGCTTAAGAAAAGATACAATCTCCACTATTTTTTTGGTTTGTGGGATGAAATAAGCTCAGAAAACAAAAGATCCTCAGAGTTTATCTCTTTTCAGTTTCTACCGGTTACAGTGTTTCAATAAAATTTACAGGGGCTGGATAATACAGACCCTTTATTATGTCTTAATTAGCTGAATACTGATGTTGTATACTGTAAGTAATATTTTTTTGGATCTCCTGATCCAGGCCCTTCAACTAGACCTACTACGAAGTTAGTCAGCAGTTTAAAGTCTATCAGGTCAGTGAAACAAGCCCAGTGCAGAGCACTGACCGTCGAAGAAGGAATGCAAAGCTGCTGAAAATGTGGCACCAAGCAGGCCTGAACTGATCAGTCACCCTAGAGATCTCAAACAGAGTGAATAGAATAGAAGAATAGAATAGAATAGAATAAACCTTTATTCGTCCCACATGGGGAAATTTGCAGTGTTACAGCAGCAAAGTGGACATAATTAATAGACTAAAAAATAGAATTAAGTATAAAAATAGCAGCATGTACATTATTCTACCTATTTAAGATAAAATATAAAATTTGAGTGAGAATAGAGGTGGATGAGGGATCCTCAGTGTGCATAATCTTACAATTTTTTGATCATGAGCACTTTGAAAACAGTCTGGCAGTCATCGGAAGTAAATATTTGAGCCAGGGTTAAGGGAAATATGACTTCTATAATGATAAGTGGTTGCAAAAAGTACAGAAGCTTTATAATTGGAGGATTTGTTCGATCACCTGTTTGTTTTGTTTTGTTCTGTTTTTAAACCCTATGCCTTCATGGCTGTATAGTGGTGAAGCAGATATCATTGTTGCCTCCAAGCAAGAAGGTTGCTGGTTCAACCCCTGAATCAGTGGAGTTCTTTCTGTGTGGTGTTCGCACGTGTGGCCTTTCTCCACGTGTTGTGGTTTCCTCCCAAAGACTGCAGTCATACTTTTGTACTTGTTAGGTTAATTAGTTGTTTGCCCCTATGAATTGGCCTTGTGACCAGCTGGGTTTAGGCCCTATTCATCCTTAAAGGGACAGTTGGTAAAGATAATGAATGGATGGACAACTGAGATTCTGCCTCCTTTACAGATATTTGGGCTAATTATCCAAAGGATCTAAGATTTAGCCCATTTATTAGATTGAATGCTACCAGTGTAATCATGCAATTTAGACAGTGTGCAGAATTGTGTGTGCAACATTTGAAACAGTACTATTGCCCCATACTGGGTGTCTTGGACCAGTTTTGTTTTTATTCAACCTCAGTTACTACTGATGGAATTGGTCATACTTAAAAAGAAAGGAGTCTGATTACCTGCCCCACAGTAACATATCAATGTGTCCTTAGGCAAGAATCTTAACAAAGTTTTGCTCTCACGTCTGCATCAATCATGTTTACATGTTTTTGAATATGCTAATTATTGCTGACAGACACTTATATGGTTAGTTTTGATTTTTTGAAGTGGGTTTGCTAGAGGCCCACGACACTTGTAAATGTGAGTGCCAGTTAAGGAACTTGCATGCCACCTCTGTTTCTCTGTACACACAGGTGGGACTTTTGCAGATGGAGTCATAGTTATAAAAAGCAATAGAGAACGGAGGAGCAGGAAAGGTCACAGGTTACCTGGTGGTGGAGATGAATGAGTTGTGAGCCCATGTTCGCAAACTCAGAGGTCGATTTCTGTCATGAGTTGGACTGAGTAATACGGCTACTCCTGGATCTTTCATCAGAGCTCTGTAATTTCAGTTAACATTCAATCTGCTGTCATGGTCCTGATTGGTTAAAAAGGGAACCACGAAACACTTTCCCCTGCAGAGAGGTGAGTCCTGATGTCTGTATTTAAAACAAGAAGCCAAAGTTAGGAAATTATATCAGTTTGTGCCCAAGTGACTGCTACTGGACCCCTGCTGCAGCCTGCAGCGCTCTGACCTGATCTTTAGAGGGGGGTTGCTGGCCGAAGGATACGCAGCCCTTTGTTGCGTAACAAGATAGTCCTACACACAGGGGCTTTGTCAAGTAAAGTTAAATGTTGTTAAGATCGTACTTTATCATATTGTTGAGCTAACATTTTTTTTTGTTATTTGTATCTGGGTTAATTTTGAGGCTCTTAGTGGCACTATGTACTGCTATGCACTGGCTACTTTCTGCCCTTGGATATCTGCAGTTCCTTTACTGGCACTCATATTCACTTGTGCCATGGGCCTCTATCAACCCCACTTAAACAACCAGAACCAATCCTTTAATATAGTAGGCTTCATTTTCAGAGTGTGAGTGTGGTGTGAATCGGCAAGTGTTCCCTGCAAGGTAGAAATTAATTTGAGTAGTTGGGCAGCTGTGTTTTTATTTTGAAAGCTCAAGTGCCTTTATTATTTACTACTTATATTCTCCAAGAGAGAGATGAAGTCAGAGGAAGTGTTTAATGCTGTATTGTTGGAAAATCATAATCTTGTTTCTTAATATATCAGAAAAAAACTTGATAATCTGCCCAGCCTTACTGCCACTGCAGTATAAGTGTAAAAAAGGACACAGTGCAGTAACTTGAAACCCTCCTGATCAGTCATCTATCAATGGATTGAAAATGTCATGGCAACAGCTGCTGCACTGTCCTCCACGCTTCCCTCCTGTTCTGTCTTTATTCCGTCTGATTAATCGCTGGCCTTGAGCCTGTTGAATCTCCGCCAGAGATGGTGACGGATGAAGAGGTGTGACGAGTGTTGACTTCAGTGCCACAGCAGCAGAACACCTTTTCTCTCTCAGATTATCACCACGGTAAAACCATGAAAGGATAAAGGATGTTCGTCTTTCTTTTTCCTGTTGTAAACAAGCCCTTTGTGAAGAAAACATGACTCAGCACGTTCATCTTTAAGTGTAAGGAAATCTAATTGAAGTGGTGTTGCTAAACATTTGAACAGGCGTCGATCACTGAGATCATGAATGAGGGAGGGACCAGTCTGTGGAACCCAGCATGCAGAGGTCCAGCAACATCCCAGGAGATATTTAGCTTTGTGGATAATACAATGGCCAGACATAGCTAATTGAGCTGCAAGCCACTTGAGGCTTTTTGTAGGCTACCAACAATCTGAAACTGGAGTATTTTAAGTTCAATGAGGTTGCTCCATAAAAAGAAATGAATGAAGTCATCAGCACAGATTAGGCAGTCAACTTGCCTTTGGTATCTGCACTTTTCCAAGAGATGAGTCACTGGAAAACAGAAGGATGCACAGCTAATCTTTAGGTGACCCTTATTATTCATCACATTCAAGATATTTTTCTAAGACTGTTTTTTCATAGTGAGCTGCTGTTTCTGAAGCAGTTTGACCCAACCAGCTGCCAAATCCTTTAAGGCTGTTTTAATTTTTTTTTTCCACCTGACAAGCCCTCCAATTGATACCATTCAGTCTTGTGCCCAACACAGAGCACTGGAGGGCAAAATAAGTGTTGGCAAAGGCTGAGCAATACGTTGTTTTAACATTACAATGTACACATGTACAATAGTTACTTCATGTAGTCAATCATGTGACTCAAAGCACATTATACTGTTTGACTTCAACGTTACAGTACAGCTGAACCTACCTGATTCATTGTTTGTAATAAGGAAGATCCATCTTACCAAACTCAAATCTACAACGACTGTGAGTGACCCAAAGTGGCACGGACCAGTCAGATTTCTTTAAAGCAGGAGGAGGTGGGAGCTACCAGTGAGACAGCAGCAGGAAGTGACTGCCTGTACAGCGGACAGGACAGATGATTACAGCATTTATTTGTTAAATGACAAACAAACAACAACACATTAAGCATTTTGTGATATAAATTATATTTTCAAACCACCTACAACATGTTTGTGGCTCAGTTTTGTATTTTACACTGTAGCATTAGCAGCCACCTACCACATTATCTGATTGACACGTGATTGACAGAGCAATCCTCCAATCACCTGCCAGATATGCTTTTGAGGGATTCTGCCCTTTCCCAAACAGTTTTTATTTGCTGTTACGCGGATGGATGACTAAAAGTTAATAAACAGCCCATCTGGTGGGTCAGGTTAGTTTGAGACTGACATGATGGAAACCACAACTACTCATTTTTGGATTCCTTAATTCCCTTAATTCACCTTTTCTTCAGATATCACCATCAGTAGGCCTGCTTAGAGAATGGACCATGGTGCATGTAGAGTCTGTGTGAGTCTTACATCTACAAATGTACAACATATAGACGATGCAATACTTTAATTGGTGTTTCAGTTTTCAAAGTGACCATGTTTAATGGAGACTTTCTCCCCATTTTTTGTTTTAAGGTATCTTTTCTACATGATTATGAAACATTTCTTTAGTTTGGTCTTTTGTGAACATTGAAACACAACCCTCATTAGGAAGCTTTTTTTTTTTTTTTTTTTTTTTACCTCAAAATGATCTTTACTGCAACAACCATGGGCAATTATCATGGTAAACTTTTAAGAATTCAAAGCATGAGGCTTCCATGAACAATGAACTTTTGACATTATTGGAAATGGTTAATAACAAAGTTCACAAGCAATGGAACTGCAAGCCACACATTTGTGAGTAAAGTCTGTGAAGAGAAATGTCAATGAAAACTCCCCGTTCTCTTTATGAAATATGTTTGTATTACAGTCTCTGTCAAGTGGGCGCAGTGTGCAAAGAAAGCACAAGTGGGTTTGCTGAAAATAGAGTTCCATCTTAATTTTTGTGCATATAAAGACAAAAGTTTTCTGGCAAGTCCAATTTAAATCTTGATCCCTAGAAACACAAAGACATTCACACACACATACAGAGCGACCATCCCTCACAGAGTCCAGATGCTCCCCTCTCACCAGTATTATGCCTCTGATACTCACAATTAGGAGGGTCAACTTGTTCCCCCTATAAGGTCTTAGCAGTTTTCACAGTGGAGGCAAATTGTTACTGAGGTGTAACTAATATAGCTTAAAACATCTTGGTCATCTTTGAGAAATATCCTTTAGGCTGAATTGCTTCTGCTTCTGCATCAATGACTTATATATATATAAAGCAATTTAACATAGCATTCTGTTCCAACAGGTCATAAATGACTACTACTACTGTATGTCCAATAATTAGCTAAAAACTAGACAATCTACTTTTTGACACAAGTAATGTGAGGTTGAGATGTTTTGTACCATTTCCATCTCTCACAGGTCACATCAGTATGCTTACTTTAGACTTTTTTGAGTGTAAAAGGTCTCAGAAGGACGTAGTGTCTCCTATGTATGAATATTCCTTGACATTACCTAATATTGCAGGCGTCCTTCTGTTGCCCCCTTACACAACCTTAAACTTTCGCACAGCAAGAAACTTTTAGAGTCACAATGTACCTTTCAGGTTCACAAATGTAAGCGGGGACGACATGTTGATGCATTTCTTTTTAATTAGAAAGTGGTCGTTGACACAGGTATCTAAAAAATGTAAAACCATGAAAGATTTATTCCAAGCTCTTCTGAGGACAGAGCCTGTCGGCGAGAGGGGACCGAGCTCAGAGATGAAACTTGAAATGATGTCTCATCATCCCACCATCACTTCTTGCTTCAGTCACAAGCACCAAACCGGGACAGGAGTGAGATAAAAATAGCACAGTCAAGACTTTTTAAAACACTTGAAAGTTTTAACTAGTGTGTCCTTTTTAGTCACGGACATGTCATTAAGAAGTCTCTGTGTGGATGTGATCATTTTGTGGGGGCTGATTTGCATTTTCCCTGAAGAGTCATGCTGATGTAAGATACAAGAGAACACAGTTTCGGATCCTAATTAATTCTTGCTTGTATCGCAACCATGCGTGTTTTGTTTTTTACATTGTTAGTGTGTGGGAACAAGTGTTTGTTCTCAGTGTTGGGAAATATATTGAGTTTTTAACGTAATGTAATACATTTACACCAAAATATTTTGAGGCATTTTTGCCTTAAGTGATACAGTAGGAGAGTGAACAGAACTGTAAAGGCGGTGCGAGAGTGGGGTAGACATGCCATGCAGCAAAGAATGCTGGTTGTATATGAACCTTCATGGTGCCAGTAGCTGCTTGAAATAGCTCATTCCTCTGCCCCTCTGAGTAGACTACCAGTGTGATGTGTTAACATTGTTACCTCATTAGACTGAGCCCATTGGTTTGGTTTCGTCATAAGTCTAATGCAGAGCAGGGACAGTGGAGTGAATGCAAAGTTGTTGACTGAGCAGTCCTGAACCGACCAATCACTGCAGAGCAGACCAGTCAATCAGAGTGGACTTTGCTCATGTTAAGAAAGGAGCTTTAAAGTAGCAGGAGCTCTTAAAGAGGGTCTCTCAATGAAAGCTCAAAGGTTCTTCTGAACATTAGTCATTGTGATTATACCTAGCTGTCATCAGACATGGATATACGAGCTGAAGTCAGGGCAAAATCTGGGCTTTTTAATGCTTAGGCAGCTGATATGAGCTGTGGTCTCTGTTCCTGCCATCCAGCCCGTTATTGCATGATTAAAACAGTACACAATTGGCTGAGTAAAAATATTATTTAGCTCCAGACATTTTGGGTGTGTTTTGTACAATAAAAAGATGAAGCTGCAATCCTGCAGCATCAAATGGTGCTTGCATATTGAGGGAAATGTCTGAAATATTTTGTAAGGAATAATATTTGTGAACCTGTAAAGAGGACTGGAGACTGGTGGTGCAAACAACGCTAATGTTAGCTGCAGCCTGCTTGACGTTGTCAGTGAATGCTGTTTGCCTTTGTGATTTTTGGCTAAATCCAGGCTACAATTCAACCACTTTTGGTTTACTTGCCTTGTATTGTTCAAATTACTTTTACTTCCTCTGAAACCAAACTCTGGTCTGTTCCAAAGTGAACTACAGTAAGTCTCATTCTTTGCTTGAGTTATTGTTTGCAACAGAGTTATTGCAGCTTTTTCACCACCCCAAAGGATCTGAACTTTCAAAAACAGCAAACCAGAGTTCTCACAGTTCAGCAAAGATCACATCTATGCATTTACACCCATTCATTCTCACATTCACTCACCGGTGGTTTTCAGTTTTTACATGCTGTCCCTGAGAATTAGCCAACATGTCAATGCCCTTACCCCCCTTCATGCCACTGACACAGCAATGGGATCAAATTGGGGTTAAGTGTCTTGTCCAAAGACACATTGACATGTGACAGCTGGAGATTTCTCTTCATGTTGCCATGGTAACTAATGGGTTTCAATATTGTTTGATTTTACGTGGGTCATATCAAACCTTTTTATTGTACATAGGGACAATCATTTGATTTTTTTAACAGAAAATACATCTAGATAAATATCTTGTGACAGGCTCTAGATTAAACAACATAAAGATGTGATTTCAGGTTGATATTACCCAGCCCTATTTCTATTTTCACAGTGACTTTCCTAAATGCTCACAGACAGTAAACTGTCAGCAGAAGCAAACTGGTGCAATTATTCACCGGCACTGATTGATGACACACTGAGCTCTATCTAATGTTGAGGATCCTTTGTACTACATGCTCTTTTGCCACACAATCACACACAAACAAACATACACACACTCACACACATTTTGTCAAGAGCAATGAAAATGCATGCAGCAGTTACTTGTTGGAGCTGGGCATCCAAGGGTGATACATCAAAATCCTCCTCAAATGCAAACACTTGCAGAGGCGACACGTTTCATAAATCACCTGAGGAGGCAGAGTCAGAGCCTGTGTGTGTGTGTGTGTGTGTGTGTGTGTGTGTGTGTGTGAGTGTTTTAGTGTGTTCTGTGCCCGTGAATCCTCCTCTGTTATCCACCTTCAGGAAGTGACCTCTATTTACCTGTCATACGTCGTTACCTCCCCCAACACATACACAGTTTGCACACATTTACTGCAGTGCAATGCACCATGGAGTCATGGCTGGTCATGCACTTGCTGCCATATCAGAACCAGGGGAATTGAATTAAAGGTGGCTACTCACTGAATGATTTTACTCAAGATTCTTGACCTAATTTGTCATTTTCAGTTGAGTTGGCATGATATTAAAGACTTATAACATGTAATTATTTTTTAAAATAATCCTCATGTGTGTTACGCTGTATGTATTTGTATTGCTCCTAATTGTAACAATTTGTCCCTCATTTTATATCCTAAATTTCAAACATTTGATATCTACTCCTCCATGTAAGGCTACCTCCAATATTCTTTAGATCAAATTAAAAAAGCAGATATGAAGGCATCACCAGTCAAATGTTGAATGTTTTTACAGCTTGCAAACATAGGCACAAACATGAACATGATTTTACCTTCATGTCAGCCAATCTCCCCCTATTTGGCTTTTGTTTTTGTTTATGTTTGTGATGATTTGTTGTGACATGGTGTGTAGTTTACTGTTAAGAGCACATTTGGTCAACAGAAAAACTCAAAAACAGATCTAATTAATATTTCTGTATTAAAAAAATATGAGAGGGGGGGCGTACAATTGTTTTCTTAGGTTTCAAAGTCCAATGTGCTGGTGTATATGATTGTTTATATCATCTTTTGGGTGTCTGTTAAGCCCAAGATTTGATTTTAAGTTGAATTTTAAATATGGAAACTTTCATCCCTATTGAGGATCAGATAGATGCAGCTCATATTTCCCTTCACTTTGGAGAACTTCAGACCTGAGGAGGCGTAGAGGATATAGGAGGCTTTGATAATAAGCTCTGTGCTGATTGGCAGACCATATGGGGACTGGGGACTTTACAACTGACATGGTGGCTACTTGGGATGAGCAGGGAGTACACATGTAGTTGGAGGCTGTATAGTTTTATGTAATAAACTCCAGGGTGTAAAAATGGGCCAATTTAAGGAGCATTTCTGTGACAGAATCATAGAGCATTTCTCCATGAGCCAAGAGTTTAGTAAAAGGTGTCATGTTCCCCTACTCCTCAAAATCCTTCTAACATTAAAAGCAATGACAGTTGATTTTGCCAGGCAAGCAACCTTTAAAGTAAAAAAGGAGAATGTTATTCATATCTGACACTTCCCTTAAATAAAATATGGTCAGTATTTATAAATTGTTCGTTGGTCCCTTGACCTAGAATTATATTTGTTTTTCTTCTAATGTCAAAAATATATCTACCTGTGTATCCATCCATCCATCTTTCTATCTGTCTTTCTAAATCTTTCAGCTATACACTCACAATGTTAAAATAGTTACTCAAAATTGCAAGTATGTGGTCTAAAAGTCCAGTTGAATCTTCTAGAGTGCACACTCATGGGTTGATAAGTTAAAAATGCATTGCTTGTATCTGTTCCTATGTGTGGTTTTCTATCTTTGAAAGTAAGTTAAGATTTAAATATTGTCTAATAATTGGTCAGCCAGGAACTGGGACTCTTTACTCCTTTGACCAAAACCAGGATTGCATGATTACTTGATGATCATCTAGATTATTTGCCAAATTTCTTTTTGTAGTTTGGGTGATTTAACCCTCACCAGTCTGATTGGAAGTTTATTCAGGACTCTTTCACTTATAATGGTAGATATTTAGAGTACTAATTGTCAAACATCAGAGCCCCTGTTGTGTGGGGTGAACACAGAGATAGCCGAGTATGTACTTTTTGAAGATTGTACTAACGAACATAAAGCACTGAGTAAGGACAAAACTGTAGAACAAACTTAAACAGTAAAATGTGAAATTTGAGTTTGTCTTTGAGGCCACAATCTCATATCATAAAGACATTTTTTTTGTTTTAAAGCATGATGAAATAGTATCTTTAGCCCACTGTTAAAGCCTTAAGGCTGATGCATGGATGGTGCAAGATTAAAAGCAGGAATACCATACTGATGCAGGGCAGAGTTGGCAAAGCCAGAGCAGAGGAGCAGAACAAAGCCCTTTGGTCTAAATAAATCCCCGATAGGTTAGATGTTTTTCAGGTCGCTGAATAAGTATATTTGTCGGAAATAAGTTAAATCAGTGCAGCTCAAGTTTCATGCCTGAACTAGCTTGCAAGCCCAGCCCAATTTGTCAAAATAACACAAGCATTCATTCAACATTTCATACACACTACTTGTTGGACCAAAATGTCCACTTTAATTTAACAAGGGAACAAACCAGGAGCAGGTCAGGGTGCCAAAGTATTCTTTAATGTTGTGGCACATAAAAAAAAACAAAAAAACAGAAAGAGCCTGAATTTTCTCTCTTTAATTTTTTTTAAACATATAACAACAAAACAAAAGCATGAGCCGACTTTTTATTTTCATGGTTTTGGGATCAAAATAAAGAGAAGACATGTAATCAAGCATGATCCAATATGGACTTATACTTCGGTACCCTGATGTAACCATATCAAGCTTGTTTTTTCTCCAGAGTAGGGTTTGACTGTACTTTATGCTTGTAAAAATGAAGAGTCTGGTTGTTGATGAATGAATCTGTCAGTGTGTGGTGTGCTGTGTTGTCATCTTGTTATAAGTCACAGTGTAAGGTCAAAACCCTTAAATCTGTCATTGCTTGTCCAAATGCGTGAGCGCCCTTACATCTCAAGGTTTTTAAAACATACATCCTGTTCCAGGCTTGGAAAAAAATTTGACAAGAGGGTAGTGCCAGGACAAAAATAATCAGTAAATGTCAGAAAGAAACAAAAACTCTTTATCATGATGCATTGCTTTCAAAAGAAAAAAATGAAGAGTGCAGCTTTTAAAATCTGCAGCATCACAAAGAGTAAAGTATCTCCCAAAGCACTGAGGACAAAAGCCTTTCATTTTGCACTGCTTACGGAGGCATATGCAGACAGACGCCCCCACACATACACTCTTCAGAGGGGGGAGGAGGGGGAGTGTTGGTTGTGTAATGCATGTAGTGAAAGGGGGGAAGAGAGGGTGTCTCCGCCGAGGCACTGGCCTTCAGTAGCTCTAGATCCTCCGAGCGGAACAGATTCAGCTCGTCGCTTTGAGGTTCGACTGCAGCCCGCCCCAGCCTTTGAACTGTGCACGCGTCCGGCCTCGTGGCCCGCGGTAATTAGCATTTCACCGGCATCCATCTTCAAAGGCAGCGGGGGGAGGCAAGGAGCATCACACACTCACGTTCATATCAAAAGAGGCTCCTGTCCTCTGCTGCGACAAGGTCCAATGTCACAGTTTGAAAAGAGGCTGCAGTTAAATGTTTCAGTGTTCCTGGGTCATTCAGCTGGGCCCTGACTACAACTGTTCCTCTGCACCATAGTGCTGTATACAAGCGAAAAGTCAAGGAGCCACAGTGGCAAATCAGTCTGTTTATTAGTCTATAGATGGAAGATTTGGCAGCAAACTATCGTGGTCATTGCTGACATTTATGAAAGTAGCTGTGTATTTCTGGCTTGGGGAAAAAAAGTGAATTAAAATTTCCAAACAGTCACAGAACAAAACAGAAATAGTGCTGATATGACCTTGAAATGCAAGCAAGAGTGTCAGAGGCAATAATTATTATTTCTGTTCTGTTATGAATTTTACTTTTCTTGTAACCTCTGGTAGATAGGATTTGGACCAGGTATCCAACAGATAGGGAAGGACCCTAACAAGTACAATATATTATATTGGATGTTGTTGATTAAATTATAAAGTCAAGGAAATATTACCCAATATTGTTTAGAAATGTACACGACTCAACTATGTGTTAGACCACTGATGGTAATGTCTATGTGTCTCATCAAGCCAACATTTTAGATAAATTTCCAGCATGAGCAGCAAAGATAGGATTTATTTCACAGTATGGCTCTGACTTAATCATGTAGTTTATAAATATATATTTCATCATTTAATTCATCCTTTATGTTGCAGTCTATTTCTACTGTCTCTGATCATACATGAGGTAGGACCAATATCTTTGGTCACTGGTGTCTCATTCAAAAGCCTTGTTATTTTATATTTCTTTAGCGCACCAGTCAGTTTACCATCACCTAGCATTCATATGTTCTTTTTCATTTTTTTGATAGCAGGAAATATGAATTAAAAGAAATGAAATAAATGACTAGTATAGCTTTCAGAAGTCATCCTTATGGCATTTGAAAGAAAAACCCTGTCAGTCATTTGTAGAAGGACAGTAAACACAACCAGCAGAGTATGTTGTGACAGATGTTGTGTGATATTGACATGAAGTGTCCGCACAGGGAGGACTAAGAGTGTGGCCTTGACATGGGGCACGAGACCGCTGCTCATTTGCTGCTGTCAGTCAGTGGGCTTTTACAACATACATGGAAGAAAGTATGAATAGAGTATAGTTGTGCTCCACTCTGTATTGACAGGCTGACTGACTGAATTTTAATCATAGGATCTCTGATCAAAACTAATTTTGTTTTGTGAAGCTCTGATCATTATCGTGTTTCTTGGTTTCATACTGTGCTGTTATTATTTGTAAGTTAAGCAACCAAGAAATCAAGAAAATAGGAAAGTCTTGTTGGATGGATGTTTGATGTCCTGAATTTGCTAAAAACAAGGACTTAATCCAATTTTATCTTTACAAGCTCCTTATCAGGGCAAAATAAAATGTTTTCCAACCTTTTATCTCTGAAACCATCTGATTACAAGATATTGCATATTGTGCTGCCTAATGGACAACGTATTTGAAGATACGAGTGCCTCATTAAAGGCCTCTCTGTGATCTATCGTAGTTAATAAACTGGTCTGATCTGATGTCAGAACCCTTGCTGTAGTCATTTGCCCCGGTCAAACTGCACTTTGAAGATTATGTGAATACAGAATGTGCTTAGAGGAAGTGTACTTAACATTAACAGCATGTCTGTTCAAGCTTTTGTAAAGTTGGTAGATGCATACAAGTGACAGACAGACAGGTAGACAGACGGACGGACAGACAACCAGACAGATAGATAGATAGATAGATAGATAGATAGATAGATAGATAGATAGATAGATAGATAGATAGATAGATAGATAGACAGACAGACAGACAGACAGACAGACAGACAGACAGACAGACAGACAGACAGACAGACAGACAGACAGACAGACAGACAGACAGACAGACAGACAGACAGACAGACAGAGAGATAGATGGAGAGATAGATAGAGAGACAGAGAGAGAGTGTGAGAGAGAGAGATAAACAGACAGATTGCATTTAGTTATTGATTGATTAATGAGGAAAATTCAGGTTGTAAATAACTAACCTTTTCTCTTTCTGTTTTCCCCACATTCCCTCCTTCTTGATGTCCACTTGTAGGTAAGCCACTTCTTTGCATTTGAATTTCTATAGGTTATGCATAGACCTGTTCCTAGATGCTTCAGCTGCCTACTACAGTTCAGTTTTTTACTACTGAAGAGCCAAAAAGACTTCCATATTTGTGGAATTGATTAAAACACAAACAAAGTGAACTTTGGAGTGCAGCGAAGGTGTCTTTCCTATTTTCTACCTGGTGTAGTAGTCATTTTAACCCCTCGTACTCAGTTTGTTCAAACAAAAAATAAACATACATTTCCAGTGGTGCACAGAACATGATTAGACAATGTGTGTATGGACAAGAAGTGGTTAGAAATCAAGCAGTTATTCCCGTCTTGAGTATATATGAAGTGACTGCACCCTAGACCATCTCAAACCTATTCTTAAGCGTGTTACACAGCATAATCCTCTTATTAAAATGATGAATTAGACCAAAGAGTATGCTCAATCAAAAAATACTTCCTCTCAGTAGGTAAGGTATACACGGAAAATACACAGCATTGCACCTTCTACACAGTTTAATGCAAGGTTTTTTTTGGGAAGTTTAGATTACTTTGTTAATGTAACTGAAGACAAAGTTAGTGCACCTCTCTTCAGAGTCTGTAACCTTTCATATAACTGGCAGTTAAAATTATAATATCTATTATACACAATTATGAATTGTAATTATACATGTGATTGCACATAGATCTATTGGTATTCATGTGTTGGACAATAAGGCTGAATCTGAGCAGAAAGAAAGGATATAAATGTCTACATCTTAATTTGATGATGACTAAACAATACAGTAGTCAACATAAACTTAAAGTGTCTGCAGTTTCAATTATCCAATAACAGTGTTACATTTTAAAACTAATGTCAAAATGTCTTGTGTAAATAAACACAATTGAAATCTTGTTTATGATGCTGTGGGAATGCTCCAGTGAGACATATCTGATATTTGTGCATTGATACAATGTTCTGTGTGTGTTATGTGCATCTCACAGAACAACAAAAGTAGAGGAACTAAATGTTCCAACTTCAGATCGGACCAAAAACCTAAATCTGCTGTGCAAAGTACAAAACTCCAGTCTTCAGATGAACACTACTTTTGAATGAGAGCTGACACTCAGATTGGTTTGATTCATGGTACACTCAACACACACCTATGCATAACTGTGAAACATAATCCATCCAGTTTGCACTCTGCAACTGGCTTTGGGCAGATACTGAGCATTGTCTTGATATAAAAAATAAACTGATTTACAACACTGCTATGTGCTTGGAGGCTTTGCATGTTACACCATCAATGTAGGGCCCAGTGTCTCATTATAAGATCATGAACAGATGGTCAAAACCAGCAGTTACTCATGTAAGACGGTAAAGAAGGTTGGTCTTGCTGAAAGAGAAAAAAGACAAAGATTTATGGTTTAGGACAGCAGGGAAGAAGGGAAGCAAGGGGATGGAATGGATTGGGGATATTGGACTCAGAAACATATTGGCGAGCTGATGTTGTGACAAGGTTAAGCTGAGTGAAGCTGAGGGACAGAACACTGTGTACCATGCGTTAGTTATAAGTGACTCAGCTGAGTGCTATGCTTACCTCCATGATGCTTAGAGGATGTCTTCTGCATCTATTAAGAGCTGTGCATGCTTTTGTTTAACTGCATATTCATTCTTCAGCCCGGAGGTGATTTGGTTGCGGAAAGAATTGATTTAAGTAAGCCTCGATGTTCTGCATAACTCTGCTGTCTATACAACTCTCTGCAGTGTGTCTTATTAAATGCAGAGAGTTGTCTTTGTTCACTAGAGGATATCTTTATTTGGCTCATGCAGAGATGTTCTCATACCTGTTTTCCCATTTGGACTCTGATACCTCTGCAAAACTTGGACTTTCATCTTGACTGAGACCAATTGATAAAATCAGAAATCAGTAATAAACATTTAGATGTCTCTTGACCCAGCTATTGATGTTTGTCATCATCAGTAATGCACCATAAAATGACAGTTTTTGGATGGGGTAGTTAATTACGGTTTTAAGCCGATGTTAAAATAATTTGTAAATCACCGAAGCTGACCACATCATAAGCTTCGGACACACAGCACAACTTTCACTTTCTGCAGATTTTCAAAGGACTAGAAGTTCAAACTAACTAGTTTCAGCAGATATTTCACACCTAAAAGACTGGGACACAACCTCAACAACTGTACCTGATAAGTGATCACAAACTACATGATTCGCCAAACCAACTAATGACAACTGAATGCATCAAACTGTCAAGCAAACCCTTGCAAGGGGCGACAGTTTAAATGGTAATCAAACACACCATTTGGTGACGATGATGCATCTTCATTTCCACAACTTCCTGTCATCTTTTGAAGCTGTGTCCTGTGTCCACCCTCTCTTTTTGTGTTGGCTATTGGCAAGACGTGTTTGCAGTTATGCGTGCCGTAACCAGTTCACACTACCAGATTCTTATTCATACATGTTTGATTGACAGGGACTGAGGTCTGGTTGATACTGTTCCCCTCACAGGCTTGCTGATTTGTGTACTCACATACTAAAAGATTTTTGTGCCAACTCGCCATGCAGAATGTGCCCAACAAGTACAGACTGGTGCAGACTTTGCCAAACTGGAAATCATGAGTAAAATTTGGCAAAAAGCATTTCTAGTGTGTGCTCATCTTTGATGACTGATACCTGATCCACCAACCTCCAGGAGACACTTGATTGTAAGAAAGAACTGAGTCTTCAGGACCTACATGAAATCCATATGTCCCATTCAAAAATGACCTTCAACCTTTACCATTTCATTTTATATCCCAACAGATAGGACTTAAATTAACTTGATCAGACAACAAGACCCTTGTATAATCTAACAGCTCCTTAACAAGTATGATCAAAATCAATATCCGTCCATCAGTCCACTCATCCATTCATCCATCCAACCAAATCTATCCTGCTTATCCAGTGCGAGCTTGCAGAGGGCTGGAGCCATTCCCAGAAGTCATTGGGTGGTAGGCAGGGTACACACTGGACAAGTTTGCCGGTTTATTACAGGGATGATATGTAGAAGCAAACAACAGGTCACACTACAGATGGGTATTAAAAAAAACAATAGTTTTTTGCTTTTTGGCTTTGCAGTCAAGTAGTCCCCTAGTTTAAACTAAAAAATTACATGGATTACCATATACCAATTTTTTTTAACTCACTATGATTATTGATTTTTTTTGATAGAGACCATCATTGTCCTTACTGGCATCCTGGGACAGCTCTAATACGTACAACTATCAAACACAGAAGCCACATCTTTTAAACACAGGGATGCTTACACATGTGCCATGCCAAAGTACAGCAGTAGGCGCAGATGAATGTTGGTACTTGATTGCCAATCTTGAGGGGTAAATACATTGTAATGTCAAGGCACTATATTCAGTTATCTTCAAGATTTCTCAGTTTTAACAAGAGTCTTTGGCTAAAAGGCTATTTGACAGAAAATTATCATCTCCTAAGCCTTTATGCTAAAAATAACAAGAAACAAAAACAGCTCCTTTTGTTCTTACAGTGAATGAATGCAAAGAAGATGAAGATTATGATAAATATGTAAACTTCTAAAGGAGCTGTTATTGTCTCAAGCACACACACATCTGTCATGTCATCGAGGCGAGGCCAGAGTATGCTGACAGCGTGTCTGCCTTCATGTTTTATTCAGCAGCCGAGCGTCTACCTCCCGTCACTCAGACAGGCTAAGAAGATGTACGGAGCGTGGTCGTGTCAACAGCCACCGCCTGACTTATTCTGCGTGCTAGTGGCTCACGTGCGCTGGACAAACTCAAGGACATACTCAATCGAAAGTCGGCTCTTTACACTAGCAGTAACATTAAAGTCCTCGAAACACGGCTCCCGCTTTCAGAATAAAACAGCATATCCTTGTACACACATAGATGGATGCTGAGTATTCATGCAGCAGAGAGATGAAAGGAAACTGCAGGCTGAATTCATCCCACAGACATCCCCCCCATACACACACACACACAAAAACAAACATGACAAAATGGTAACATGACTGACATCCGACACATGCTAATCATGCCCAGCTTTCCCTCGTTACAAATTCTGAGCTTTTTTGGCCGAATCATCACTTTTTGTCAGACCAGCGGAAGCAGTGTCGGTCACATACAGCCGCTGTGTACTATAAGGCATTTTCTAAGCATGCTGGGATACCACAAGAAGTCCCACTGCGAATATTTAGAGGACAAAACAGACCCACTAAAATATTAAAGAATGCTGTGTCACTGGTGGTTCCTGTGGGCATTTTCAAACCAACAAAGCATTTTAAAGAACAACGAACTCATTCAAGTAAGAGAAGTTTTTACCAAGAAAGAAAAAATTTAAAATTACTGCAAAGATAAGCTTTTTGTCATCTTTTGCCACGTTTGGTATTCAGTGCATTCAAGCATTGCTTTGAATCTCCTGTTAGCAGTTCAATGAGGCACAACCAGTAAACTCTGATCAGAAAAATAAGTCCTGCATGTGTTGTACAGCCTCAAATTTTCTTTGCCACAAGAAGGTGCTTGGCCATGCAATGCTCTAAAGCAACTTTCAGAACCTTTTTTTTTCCCTGGAACCTCCCCTGGCTGTACACAAGAGGAGTCGAACCCCCAACATGGAAAAAATCTAAATGTTCAAGGGTTAGAGCCGGATCAGCAACACTAGAATTACACAAACCAGTTTAAATATTAAAGCTCACAGAGCCAAGACACCTAAACTAATTTGGAATGCATGTTCAGAAGCAGAAGTAAGATGTTTTATTTAAATTTTACAGCTAAAAATGCTAACCTGACACACCAGATTAAATGTTTAATATAGTGGTCCATTTAAGCAGCAGTCTATATGAGGTGTTTGAGAACTGTCAGAATCTTACAAAAGCATATTCAGCAGGTGACTGGATGATTATTCCATCAGTCATTTCCATTATTGGACAATCAGATAATCAGATAATAATAAGACAATAAGAATTAATTCATCAGATAATAAGCATTACTGCTACTGTGTAAAGTACAAAACCATGGCCATGTAGATAAAACTTGCCACATGTCAGAAGTACAGAGATCAATATTTTTCAGTATTAATATTTTTCATTTAATAAAGAAATGCAGTTCAGATCAGATAAAGCTGCTACTGAAACTGTTAGCTAGTCCCTGTGCTAGCAGTGATGTTTCAGGCAGAGCACAATGGTAATAGATTGGAGCTTTGCAAGATGAATCTGTCTGATTATCAACATTAAATCAGATGAATCTAACCCCACTGCAAGGTTAAAAAAATGCATGCAGTCTAAGCTATACAGTCAGCAAAATCAGTAAGTGTGGATATGAAAGACAAATTTGCAAGTTCAGAGGTCATATTCAGCTACATCTGCAAAAGAATGACAAAGCACTTAATTAAAAGTCTTTCCTCCAAAGGGAGAGGGTAGAACAAAAACATCAGAGAACCAAGGACAGGGTCTTGAGGAACACCACATAACAAGGGTTTCAGATCAGATTAATTATTATCTAGTCTTTGTAGTGTATTCAATTGAAAACAAGGTTTTGGTTTAAATTATGTTTTACATCCCAACCTCATTAGAATTGGAGTCCTCACACCTTGGCATCTTAATCTATCACACTTTGTCTGGTACACACATCATTTCAACATTTTTTTTATATTCAATTAATTTGCAAGTGTCTCCTGTAAATGGTTTCCCAACAACAACCCCAAAACACTTGCTGAGCTTTTACAGGGAAAAACAATAAACAACCAGGAGAGCTAATGCCTCATAAATTAGATTTTACTGTATGACCTCATTCTTTCATTGTTTGGAATTGATTTTAGAGGAGATGTGGCTATTTTTTCTATAATAAGTGATTGAGCCCCTGACCTGTCGGCGACTCTTGCAGGCAAAAAAGGCCTCTCCAAAATGGCGGTGTTTCTGTTGGTGAGAGTCCATTAAATCTCACTGAGGGAGGCTTGCAGGCGACTGTGCCAGTCCTCTGGCTGAAGGCTGGACGCTGGCAGAGGTGGCTTGTCAAACACTAGACAATACACACAACAAGGGAGGACAGGGAGAGATTAGCAGCCCGCTGGCTTGTTTCTGCTGCTGCAGCCGCAACAACATCAGTCACACTGGCTGCCAAGAAGAAAAGACTTTTATGGGCTTTTGTCTTTTCGTGTTTTTGGCCTTTTATGTGTCTGCATTTCAATCAAATATAAACAGTAAAGTCAAGAAAAGATGAACAACAGTGTGTGCCATTTCGTGGTTTGTTGTTGGCAGAAGCATCTTCAAGTCCCCTGATGTCCACAGTTCTTTTATTTCATTTTTGGACCCCTTAGAGTGATGTTCTGAGCAGTTCTTTTATACAGTTTTGCTCTGAGTTGCTTAATTTTCTCATCTGCTATCTATCTTGACAGTATAAAGCTTTACAATATATTTTACAATGACCTGTATATCTAGTTTTGTGATCTGGTTATCAAAGTCTTCAATAGACCCAATAATTTCTTTGATTTGTAGCCTCGTGTCTGATCTTTTGGCTGGTTTAAGTCCCATATTGGCTTCATGTTTGCTTTGTTTTGGTTTCCGCTGTCTCTTCTGGTATATTCATCTCTAGAGTTTGGGCACTGGTTGCTGTTTGTGCTTAACAGGGTTGTGCACTGATGTTTAAGAGCCAATTTTCCAATTTCTCAAACAATCTGGCCACCTGTTTCCCGTATGCTTTTTAGATTATTTTTCACTTCGAGAGATGGCATTTCTTG
This sequence comes from Scarus forsteni, assembly GCA_036419115.1. Taxonomy (NCBI): domain Eukaryota; kingdom Metazoa; phylum Chordata; class Actinopteri; order Labriformes; family Labridae; genus Scarus; species Scarus forsteni. The sequence goes on along the minus strand of JAZDUH010000152.1, from coordinate 42,302,213 downwards.
TCTTGATGTATTGGTGTCGTTCTGCTGCTGTTTAAATTCAGTTTGACTTGATGTCACGTGTAAATTTAAACTGGAAGATTGACAACAAAAGAGGGCACAGAATTTGATTAGTTGTAATTATATCTTAAGATGTATTACAATTTTCTGTGATTACAAGTTATGGTGATTGATTTATTGTATTTTTTATGTCCCTTTCTTTCCTGTTCTCTGCAGCCTCCCTTTTGCCCTATTTTGCCTTTTTTAGGGACTAGACTCTCAGGGGAATCAGGAGAAAATTGCCCTCTTTATTTGCAGGATGGGTTATCACAAAAGCATCTAATTCACAAACACTTAGATTGATTATTAAGGCAGTATCCAACCTGCCAAATGGCTCGTGGGAGTCTTTGTGGTACTGGCCACCTCTGAAATCCATCTACAGTTGGCTGGTGTTAATGTCAGATCCTGTGTGCAAGAGAAATGCAATCTGCTACAGCATTACGTCATGTCAGTGCCACCTGAAATGCTTTTTGTACAATAAAAATAAGCTTAAGGCCAGTTTGACGTGTGCTTTTCAAACTTAAATTTAACTCAGACACTGAAATTTTGTTTTCTTAAGTGCATGTATAAACGTTGAGTGTTTCAGAGCCGTTAAATGACCTCCAGACAAACTTCCATCTACATCTTACAATAGAGGTCTTGTAGCTAAACTGCAATTTAGATGATGATTACATTAAAGGAGATCAACCAGTGACCCCTTTATACTGTCAGATTGTTCTCACATTATAATTTAATACACTACTAAAAGACTACAATTTTTTGGCTGCTTTAAAAAAAAAGGGGAGACCTTATTCCTCAATGAAATAAGCTGAAGGTTAAGTGCCCTCTTCTGACACTTTCAGCCTCCTGATTAAATTACATCCGCTGATAAATGTATAAAGTGCATAAGAGAGTCTCTAATAATTCATCATGTATCACGGCATGTGGACATTTATGAGGTTTCATACCTCCAAAGGTACAAGTAAAGGCAGCCAACAGTGAATCAGATGCTCTGTGTGATGACTAAGAGGAAAACAGGGAAAGATGTGATGCCTCGCCGGTTAAGGGGTGTGAAAATCAGCAGCAAAGACTCACAGGTGCCCACATACACACATCACATAAATATTTAGCTGACAGGTGAACTGAGCCAAGATGAGAGACAGGAAGTCTGCACTACTTTTCAGGATTTCACTTCTAAAATACAAGTTTAGGAAGAGCCATATCATCTGCCTTGCGTGCTGTTTAGGTAAAAGTACCCTGATGCAGTTCTTTTTTGTTCCCAAATGTTTTAAGTTTTAAGGGCTGCATATATTTGGTATATTTAGGACTGGTATATTTACCACAATAGACTGAGGTAGATTATTCTGTCAAAATAAGTGAATTGCATTTATCATGAGCTTTCCTTTTGCCGGTTTAGTATAACCTAAGAATAGTAAAAATGCAGTGTATAAAAAGACACCACTGCTCCTTTGAATATCTATTCAGTGTTAGATACTCACAAACAGATTAAAGAAGTTACAATTACTTAGATCTCACAGTTTCAGATATGTGATCCCTCTGGATTTGTCTTTACTTGTTGATCCAGAGAAAATTCTTTTTTTTTTAATAATCTGTCCAATGTTCAAAACAAATTAAATGTATTTATGAGGCACTGTTTTAAACAGCAAATGGAGACCAAAGTGCTGTGCATGGATAAGAAACGCAGGGGCATGGGGTTCTGTCGGCTTGAAGTTGTCAAAAATTGGTCTACATACAGTATATCTACTAAACCAATGATTTTACTACACTGAACACATACTTCTTGAAGAACTTATGCACTACAGCATGTCTATTGGCCCATCATCTGGACTTTATTGACAAAAAAAAATTGAGATTGATGCTTATTTTGCACAACAATGTTTCACATTATATGAGTAGGTCCTGGGGGGGCTTGATCCTTCTAAGGTCCCACTAGGGGGGACTCTCAGGGAAAAAGGTCTGGAACCAGTGATATAAACTATGCTTCTTATTATAGCCAGCATCCTTCATGTAGCTAAAAGGACAAGTTGTTTTGGAAAAACCTTCTCCTTTGCCGTGTTTTCCCTTAAGTCATCAACTATTCTTACTAAAATATATTTTTGAACCATGTATGTTCTGGGCTCCTGCTGTTTGCCTCAAGTGGACATTGAAGGAACTGCAGTTTTGTGCACTCTTTGTCATTGTCTTCATTTTCAGCACCTGAGAGTGCTGCTTGGCTTTTTGTCTGCTGAAGGTAAATTCATTATTTTGGTGGGAGCGCAGTAATGATGTGCTCACCACGCTTTCCTCTGCTTCACTGCTGATGATCAGGACATATGTGCTCCTGCTTGTGCGTCACTTATGCCATCTTGTGTGTTTGTAAATACTGACGAATCATGTAGTTTATTACTTTGCCTGTTTTGCTGCCCCTGCCATCTGGTGAACAGAGCTAAAACACCAATTTCAAATCTTTCACAATGCTGCAAACATTTGTGGTTGTTGGAGGATTATTTGGGGATGTGAGCAGAACATGTGCATGAGGAAAAAGTAGTGTATCTCACCTCATTTATCTCCTGTTGAGACTGGGAAACGTAAACCACAGGAGACAGTGAGAGGGCGGACAGGTGCGAACTCATGGCAGAGTAAGAGGCTCGACATTGTGTGTGCTGTCCCCCTGCTGAGATGCTCCATTTCTAAAAGACTGTATCTTTTATTCAGAGTAAATGCAGTGTGGGCTGAAGAGACTGCTGCATTGTGTTGGAGATGGATGGATCCTGATAGCGGCAGTGTGAAAAGCAATGTCTGCTCTGAATGGATTCCCTTTGTTGATCTCTTCTTCAATTTCTATCTCTGTTCTGGCTTTCCTATCCTGCACTCCATCTCTCTCTCTCTGCTGCAGCCATTTTTCTTCCACAACTGTAGCATCATGACGGTCACCCTCCCCAACCTCCTCTGGCTTTTTTTTTTCTCTTTATCTTCGATGTCCCCGTTTTTTTGTACTTCTTCTCTGCTCTCTCCCTCCACATATTGGGCTGAGGGCACAGAGATAGAGTTAAAGAGGATGGCAGAGTCAGATTTCTGTGAGAAATCGAAAAGGACAGCTGGCTATCTTGACAGTCAGATGTATGACTGAGCGGCATCCTCCACACAGCTACAGTGTAAACTCCTGCATATTTTAAAGTGCTCAGACGTCACCATTTGTCTTCCTGCACGGCACATTACGTCTTGAGGGATTTCCCTGTCTGCGAGCGCCTGGATGTTCTGGACTCTCTATTCTTTACTGGGCCCCAGAGATGAGACATAAAACAAGTAAAATGGATGGATGTGTTTTTTAAAAAAAAAAGCTGAGATACATGAGAGTGGCAGCAATGTTTGACACTAGAAGTCCATTAATGAAAGACAGTCTCCTGCTCCTGATCGTCGTTTGTTTTCAGCGGGGAGAAGCTAATGGCAGCTCTTCAAAGTGTGACCCAGAGGTGTTAATAAAGAAAAAGTTATGCACCACTGAAGAGCCAAGAGGTGATTGGTAGATTTGCATTCAGACAGTGTTCTTAATAGATTTAATACAATGCATATCAAGATACATAGATGATGATATGATATTACCACAATATATCTGACATTATTAAATACATCTCAAGTTTTAATCAACATTTTTAGGGCTTTCTGGCCTTCACTATGAAGAAACAGAGAACAGGCCCAGAAAGGGGGAAGAAAGAAGGGAAAACAGAGCAAATGGGCCCCAGGTCAGACCTGAGCCAAGGCCAAATGCCAAGCATGGAGCCAGAACACATGGCAGGTGCATGGTTGTGACCCACTTCACTTATTTCCATAGGATTAACAATCCAAATATTATATGCGTTGATAACAGATGTTAAGTATTTTAACAGTGGACCCTGCAGCGATAATAAGGAGAGATGAAGAGTAAAATGATTGCTGACAACTTGTGGTTAGAGACTTTACAAAATTACAAATAAGTGTTCTGAATTCTTATAAATTTTGAATAATGCAATATCAGAATTTGCACTTAAGGGATTGGTAAAGTATTGTACCAAAAATATCATGATATACTGGTGTATTGACTTCTTAGGCTCCTCCTATTTCTATTTTAAAATTGTATGATCGGAAGAAGTACTTCAGAATCAGAATCAGTTTTATTGATCAGGTTTGTTAGACATAGAAGGAATTTAATATCAGTCCACTTCACTCTATAAGTACTGACTAGACAAACAGAGAATGTGTACATTTACAAACAGAAAAGAAGCAGAATATTGAAAAGCAGGAATTAAACTTTTAAATAAAAACTGAAATTAGCTAAGGAATAAAATATGTACAATATGTACAAGATATAAGCAAAGAAACAAAGTGAACAGGTGCAGCTGGAGGAAAATATCTGAATAGCTACAGACTGGATTTCAGTGGATGATCATATACAGGTAAATAGATGGACATTGGCAGCTAAGTGTTCACCATGGCAACAGCCTGGGGCAAGAAACCGTTCATGTACCGGGTGGTTTTAGTGCACAGTGCTCTGTAATGCTTACATGAGGGGAAGAGTCTGAATAGTTTAACATCCTAGCTCATTTATTGTGAGAAATTGGACTGGGTTACAACCATGCACTCGTCACACTGTATGTAGAGGATCTCATCTTGTGTGGGTGGCCTGGGTTTGATTCCAACCTGTGGCCACTTTGCTGCATGTCTCGCTCTACTCTCCACCACCCTTTTTTATTCTCTCCACTATCATTATTAGCAAAAAGCCCATAATACCCCAAAAACTCTAAGATTTCAATCAACTTCCATCTCGTGATTGTACTCCTTTTTCTGACTGATGTCTGGTTATGCAGTATTTCCTCCAGACAGAACCTGTAGTACGAATGACTGTAGGGATCATTGAAACTCAATTGAAAACTTCAGATGATGAAATGGACAAAGCTTTAGTAGCACTTCTCTAGACATTTAGGACTGTATTACATAGATAATGCTTTTGTAAGTCTCTGATGTTTCCTTCTTTGCTTGAAATCACACTGATGTGCAGTAAGAGTAATTCTGTGTACGATTAAGCCACAATTTTGACACCATTTCCTATCTGCAATGATCATATCTATGGCATCTTTGTTGTTATTTCTACTGACTGCCTCTAATGGAAGTGTGACGTCCTTGATTTGCCAGGCATGCAGAATAAAGTGGAAGTGCTCTGCTCCCCAGGTAACATTTACCTACTCATGCCACATTCACACAGTGATGGTTAATGGTAAGTAAGGTATCAGTGTTTGCTAATTCAAATCGTTTACAAACCCTGACCCCACAGTAGGAGTAACAAAATAAAAAAACAACACTAATCCACATCACTGTGATGTTTGCTGGTGACTTTTCAGGGCCTGTTAACATAAATGACCTGAATCTGTTTTGAAGATTTTGTAACCGAGGTCCAGAGTGAAGAATTTTGAAAACGTTTTTGTTGTCGTCTCCTTGTAAAAAGGAGAAGCAGGGATGAATGGTGCATGTACAGTACCTTTTCACATAAAGGTAGCAAATGCACCTAGGAACAACAACAAAAACTCTGGCTGACTACTGAACAACGTACATGTTGCTAACTGTGCTAGGTTCGTTATCGCTCCTCCGACAAAATGTGGATTTGCTGCGTCAGTAGTCAGACCAACTGAAATGCATTTGTTATATTTACATAACAGCTGATCTGGCATGCACACTACCGCATTTTCTGTCACTCTTGCGGATCTGTGCACATCATTTTCACACCATCTCATTATGAACATAGAGCACTATGACAACACAAGACTCTGGTTACAACGTTGTTGTGTAAACAGGCTCTTAATCATAACTTTACTTGAAATCACCATCCTTATAAAGGTGCTGATTATAGCCTTTAAAATTCAAGTTTGGGTTTATAAAATGTTAGTTATTGTAAATACTATGAATTTAAAAACCTTGGTGTCTGTAAAAAAGAAAGTATAAGCAATTGTGAATAATGGTCATCACAATATTTGAGAGCTCACAAACCTATTTTCAGTTTGCTTTTTTTCTTAACTTTGCAAAGCAGTTTGATTAGATATGAACATCTGTCATCAGGCAGATGTATCTTGCAAAAAGTTGTAAGCTGAAGCATTTGCCTTTAATCAGGATATGGTCATCAGCATCCTTTCAGGAGACAGAGGTGATTGCATGGCTTGGTTTTCCTTTCTGGCTGAATCAAACCAATCCATAAGCTTCAAGAATTTGACTCTAGTCCAACCACTTCCAAAGTTTATTTTTCTTGTTTTGAGCCTCTGCCCTCTTCAGACATTTTCTATAAGATGCTGCCCAGATGGACCAGTAACATATTTTACTCAGTGGATGTATGAAGCAGGTCTTCTAACGTGTTGGGTTTATTCACCTCAAACAAGAAGAAAAAACATAGGCAGCAGTTTAACCTCATGTCCAATAAAAGCTGAACAAGCCAAAATGATTATGTGCTGAACTACAGCAATGGTTTATTGATCGCTAAATTGTTTGTACTTAGCTGTCTTTAGATTAGCTGTTTGTTAACTGATAGATTCTTGTGGGTCTAAGTTGCATTAAACCACACACTGTTTAATAGGAGTGGGAGGAGGCGAGTGTCGAGGAGGGGACGTGGTCTGGGATGCAGGGAAGCTCAAAACACCGTGAAAAGTGACGGTGTTAGCAGGGATGAGAAAGACACGGAGCTCTGGGCAGATGAGGGAGAAGCTGGGGGTAAAAAACACAGTGAAGGCAGCAGAGGCGTTCATGCTCTGCCCGTAAATTACAGCGATGATGATGGGTGGGAAAACGAACCATTTTGAAACTATAGCCTTTTTAAATCTTGATAGCAAAATTGAATATTTTCTTGAAAAAACTCTGGTGCCTAAAGGGTTAATAAGCCACTTTTATATGCAATCCTGGCCTTTGAAAAGAGAGTATAAACAGCTGGTTAAAATATATTGCTGAATAAATCCTAAAAACTGACTCACATGTGATGTGTACTTTTCCTGATATAGTCTGGAGGCATCATCATTGTTCATCTTTTTCGCTGGTGTTAAAAAAGCTAACTAAAGATTGCAAAAATCGGCAGTATCGTAGAATCACTATTTAAATCGAATCGGCACCTAAAAAAATTGCAATAAATGGAATCGGGAGAAAAGTGAATCGTCCCACCCCTACTGTTCAATAAGAGACAGTTTGAAGCTGTTGATTATGAGTAAATAAGTAAAGGTGGAGAGCACTGTCTTTGCATATGGAAGATGACAGGAGCACTGGACCTAGGCAAACCAATAAGCTGCTGTACACTGGGATTTTAGCAACACAGTCTCACTTGTCAAATCAATGAGCTGGAAAGAAAGGTTTGGTTGTTGTAAATGAAAAAAAATTTTAAAAATTACCAGACAGTTAAAATGATAAGGTTATTATGGACCTTTTCAGATGGTCTCATGTTAGTCTGTGAGAGCACAGGGTTGAAGTCCTGAACTCCAGCTGGACTTTTTCCATTAGAGACTGTGCAGACATATATTTACTGTTCACTTTAAAATGACTAATGATGACAAGTACCTCATACAGCCCACTTACACAAAATGTGCACTCGCCCCTTCAAACTCCAGGATATGTTTTACTGGTACAGTCTGTCAAAGTTCAGGGAAACAAGTACTTCATGGCATTTATTTTTAAGTAGTATTTTTCTAGCAAAGTTTCAAATGCTGATGTAAAGGTTAATCCAGGAACATATATACTGTCAAACAGATCAGATAGACAGTGACCCATCAGGTGAGTTGAATAGAAATAAAATCTCTTTAAATGAAGAAATCCAAAAGTCATATATATATGTATAAAAAGCTATGCACCTTGAATCACTTGACTGAATAACATGGAGTACCATGCGATGCAAGGAGAAAAGAAATGTATGCAAGCAAATTATTACAGAGGTATCTTTAATCATTCAGAAAGGTTAAAGTACTTAAATCATTAACTAGAAATGTCAGCTGCATGTCGAGCGAATGAAGAACATTTTTATGTGTCTAGAATCCCATATTTAACATCTTTTGGGATGTGTGTGTGTTTTTGCTTCCTTTATCACAGTATTGGAAACATTTTGAATAACCTGAGGTCGACAGTATCTCAGATATCTTGTGTTTCAGTTTGAGTTGCTCTAACGGTTAAAAGTAACCAAAATTACAGGTTAAGAAAAACATGTCTGTGGGTATGAGAGGGGTTGTAGAAGAAGAATTAATTCATGAAAAACTGCAGGACCACTCATGTACACTGTCTGAATTGCAAAATAAGTCGACATTGTTTTGGTACCAAAAATTGTTCATCTATTTTTGCATTTCAGACATTTTCTTGATATCAGACAAGGTAAAGTTTTATTGCAACTTATCAATTTATGTATGGAAAATGTAAATGGACTGTGCAGTGTGGCGTTTGTTATCACAACAAGGAAGTGCAAGATTCAGTTGCATTTGATCCCATTATAATTGCAGGAGTATCAATTATTATGAGATTTTTCCTCAGTACCACATTTTGTTAAGAATTCCCATGTCATAACTATCTTAAAATAGACTCTTATTTCTTCCTGTTGAAATGTTTTGTTTTAATGCTCTAACTGTGGATCACAAAGTAAACCAAGATTGGGGAATTCAGCACATAAACCTGTATCCCCTCTTGGGGGTTTAAAACTCTCACTGACTGCTGTGTTTCGCTTTACAGTGTTTTTATTAAGCAGCTCCATTTCAGTCTGACAAGCTGGCAGCTCTCTGAGATTACATCCGACCGCAGGATCTTTAGACTGAGCTGTTTGTACATCAATATCCCCCCTGGACTCACACCCTCTTTATGCCACAAACTGAAGCATTTTAATCCATCAACTGACAGAAAAATACAAGTCAAACCAAAATAAACACACATCAGACTCTGAAATCTACTTTTTCTATTCTTTATGTTCTCTTAAATGCTTCAACTTTTGACACATTGTATTTGGATTGAGCGAAGCAGCATTGAGTTTTTTTAGATGTATCAATAATGTTTTATGATAACAGGGTAAAACAATATTGTTTATATTGCTTCATGTTTATAGCATCCCAGGTATTTCTAAACTTGATTTGACCATTGACGAGTGTAATTTAAACTACCAAGTAATACAGTCAAAACAGGGCTTAGGCCAAGTAAAAAGATTGTTTACAGTATAAGCCACCAACAGTAATGTGCTGATTGACCACAGGATGTCATTTAACATGGTACATCTCTGAAAATTGTACTTTAATTATCTTCATATTATTATTTAGCTTTTTAGTATACCAAAAATTTAAATCATGTTGATACCTGTTTGATACTACAACTTCAAAATTCTAATTTTTAATCTCACTGTTGGGTAAGATTTGTTTTTCAGTCATCAAACATTGATTACTTCTCTGCTGTCACACTCCTTCCCATGCATTCTGCTCTCTGTTTATCCAATGCCATATATCTAAACACCATACCTAGAGGGACAGAGCCTTATTTCTCCATAATTGGCCACTCCTTTTGGAACTCTCTCCCCCTTCATGAACAAATCTGACAGATCCATCCACATTCGGATTATTTTTTCAGGCTTATCTTTATGAACAAGCTGTGATGTGGGATTGTGCTATATGCTTTTACTGTATATTGTTGCTGAACTGTTGTTTCTTACTAACCTGTGTGTATGATGCTATGGTTTTGCTGTTTGTATAATATTCTTTAAACTAATATACAGTATCTTTGTGTGTTCTGGAAACTCCTTTATGAATGAAGTGTCATTATCATTATTTTGAAAATATATCCATTTGATCACACTGCTGTTCAATTAAAATATGTTGAGACATCAAGTTTAATTGCTGTAATAATTATGGCTTCCCATAATAATGGAAACAAGATGATTGAGATTAACAATAATGTGCCTCATACCATGCTGTCTCTTTGTTCAAATGTGTATCTTAGGGACACCAGACAACCAATGTTTACTTTACGCTCTCTTCTACATTTTCCTTCAAATGTGTTTTTTTATCGTGTTTGAGACGGCATCAGCGACCTTCTGGACCCTCGTAAATCATCATAATTCTCAACCAGAATAAACAAATCGACAAATTGAGTAAGCAAAAGATTCAACTGCGGGATTAACAGGAAGTAATGCATCAAAAGTAGATCCGTTCAGACCACTTTGTTTCACACCAGTGAAACCGCACCAAATGTAGGGAGATGGAGCGGATCGAGACCACCCCTTCATGGAGGTCTCGGACCGGCTGATTTGGTGTGCACCAAAGTGCGGTGGTTGCAGTCACATTGACACTAACGTACCAAACTCTGGACTAAAACTTTGGTGCGCACTAAATGTGGTTGGTGTGAAAACACCCTTAGATGTTTCTGTTGTGGTTGTTATATTTTGGCCACAGGAGCTTAACACCACTAAACACATTTAGTTTGTGTATACAGCATTATATGTCATACATTTGCATGTCATTTTTCCACTTTTGCTTATTGCCTCTCTCTAAAATCTTTATAATGTCAGTGTGTATAAGTCAATGTAATACAGTTGGGACATGTGACATGTATAAAAAAGAAATATAAAATAAAATAAATGACTATTGTAATCATACCATAATGGACAAAGTAACCATACAATACAAAACGTACAACGAAAATAATAAAATAAAATTATGAAATGTAGTCAAAATATTGATGATAATCAAGCAGTTCTAGGATATGGTATTCAGTCCATGTCCCCCAGCTCTAATTTGTATGACAAAGACATTTGTTGCATAGTTCCCCATGAACATAATTTAGATTCAAAATGTGGCAAAATTCAGTTGAAGCCCCAGACTGACGCCACACCCCTGTCTTAATTAAAACATTACAGCTTCGTTAATACCACACGCAGCCTCCGACCTTCACAACGCTCACAAGTTCAGGCTCAGATCTCAGCGGGCCGATGAGAGATGGGAGAGTAAAGAGCAGACAAGGACACGTATCAGTCACTGTAACTAAGTTTCCCTCGTGTGTGTGTGCGTGCGTGTGTGTGGATATGTGTTAGTGTGTGAGTGTTCAGGCATTTAACGAGTCTGTGGGTGAAGGGCAAGGAGGTATCAGTCATTGTCAATAAAGACTGCAGTCTCTGGCTGGAGTCCACATACACACTCAAAGACACACATGGGTGCACAAACAGAGGTGCGGGATGCATAATTCATGGAGTAATCAAAGGCAGACAAAAGCTGCACTCTTTCAGTCTGCTGGTCGACAAAACACACAAATGCACAACCAGACCCTGACAGGAACACTCTATTTAAGTAGGTACAGCAACACAAAAGGTATTTTAAGATATAAACCAATTTTAAGATCTTAGGAGACCACACACATCAGAACAGTTTCAGATCAGAGTATGTCAGCTTAACACTTAAAGTTGGATCACCTTACCATGCAGTTAAACTTAATTTACATACATTTTTACCCACGCCAAGATGGTTATGTTTTTGACAGAGTTTGTTTGTCTTTTAGCAAGATTACACAAAAACTACTGGAGGTATTTTGCTGAAAATTTTAGGAGATGGTGATAATGGCCCAACTTAAAAATTGTTAGAGTTTGGTGGTAATCCAGTTAACCGCCATTAGTAATCCATTTTACTCAATAACTGTCTAATTATTAACGATATCAACATGTTTTTTTTTTTGCTAGGTGTGGGTTTTTAGGGTCAAGGTATCGTATTATGGTGGTAATTTTATAATAGAACTATTGCTTATAGATTTGACAGCAGTATGTGAGCTACCTTGGCTGAGGTTTGTGCTCTCCGAGTCCTTTCTAGTTTATCAGTACAACCTCACAGTCACAGCCAGATGCATTGTCTTTACTATAACAAAGCCCACCATTGATAGCATTGATTGATCTTTAAAGTGGAGAAACAGCTGTATGTTTGATGTGTCCTTAGATATACCCGTATAGTATATAATAATATACTTAAATATGGCCACTTGACTACAGATATTTGTTTGTCCCAGAATTATGAAGGATAAACTGAAATGAGAACTAACAGATCGAGGTGCAAGCACTGGTAACATTTTTCAGTTTACTTCACTCTGTAAATTGTTTATCTGCTGATTCTGCAAAGCATTGTTGAAAACTAGTTTGTTAGTTTGTTAACTGTGATTTAAAATTAAGTTTGTTGGATTTCAAATTACCAGCCCAAGATTTTTTCAAGCACAAGAGGTCACATAAACTCTCCATGTTTTCACAGTAGTGATAACTTTTTAACAGCTTGATTAAAAATTGGTTTTAGTTTTAATAGCATTGCCTTTAAGTCGTTGCAGTGAAGGGTGGTTAAATGTGTCTAAAACCTCATGGCTTTATATTGTATTAAATATGAGATTGATACATATTCAACCATGAATGAAGTGATTTAAAGCCTGTGTGGTCCGAGTGTTTGTCAGGAGGCTTTGACTCAACTGAGCTCAACCTCATACTTACTAGGATGATCTAAATTAGTCTGTCTTAAAATCAGGTAATGTGTATCCAGCTTGAGCGATGTTTCCGAGCAGCCAGGCAGCGGCCTGCAGAGAGTAACCATCAGAGAAAAGGAGGTGAATAAAAGGAAATGATGAACAGAGAGAGATGGAGAGGGAGCGGATGATTTTCAGACAGCCTCTCACTTCCCTCCTCTGCCCACAGGCCTTCTCTCACAACTTCCTATCACATTTTTTTGTTGGAGAATGGTCCTGTAAGATCCAAAAGAGATGATACAGTAGAGATAAACTCCCTAAACTCTCAGGCTCCTTATTCATGCCTCTTTATTTTCCTCTGTGTATTTCCTCCAGGGTGCATTAAAAAGAAAGAGGGTTTATGTGTTAAGATCCAAAGTTAAAAAAGAAAATATTTTTGGGCTTTGTGATGCATTAATGTTTTATAAGATGCAGGCTGCACACCAACTTTCTTATGTAAAGTATCAGGAAAACAGATTTGTGGAAAGGTGGCCATAACAAAAATAGAACTTTTTCTGAAATTAGTCCCTCGGGTTAATTTAAAAGTCACAAGCATTAACATGTATAAATAGTTTCAGGCTTAAATGTTTAATCCTGCTTATGAAAGCTGACCATAGCAGCTTTCTTCCACCTACAAAACATTGCACAGCTTGAGCATTTTCCACAGGACTTTAGCACTTTGTCTTTGAATTCATGTACTGATGCTGTTTTCAGTGCTTGTCATGGAATCTTACTGATAACTTACAGTCCACCTTATAACTCTGCTGCCATGGTTTGAATTAAAGTAAGAAAAAGAAAGTATGTTAGCCCTTCTTCAGCCATCATACTGCAGCTTTTAAAAGATAACTTTTCTTGTATACAAGATTCATATTGGCTTGGGACCAGCCTTTGTTGTAAGTGCTTTCTCATTGCGTAACCCTTCATGCCCTCTTAAATGCTTTGCAGCAAGTTTTCTAAATGCAAGCTGTCAGAACAATTAAAAAGGGTCTTTTTTAAAAGTTTGCACAAAAACTTTGAGCTCATTCCTGAAGATTTAAGAGATACAGTCTCAGTAACCAGTTAGAGCAACAGTTAATATCTATGCTCTATGGTCTTTCAATCTTGCACCTTTTATTCTTCAAGGGCTGTCAGACAAGAACTCAGAAACTTTAACTATTGTTGATTTTTTTTAGTTTGGCTATAAGTTTGTTGCTGATGCTCAAATAAAAAAAAAAGTGCAATTATTTTGAATTTCAAAAGGCAATTTTTTTTGTCCACTATAAAAGCTACTTTATCCCTGCCTACCCCATCTTCCCATCCAAATCAGTGCTGCATTCACTGGAGGTGGAAAACCACATCTACGTTCTAATTTTGTCAAATACAGAATTCAGCATTGCTAAATTGCATTTAAAAATGACTCACTGAAGTTCAGCTATTCTCCAAGAGTCCAGTTATGTTGCTTTACCCGTGTGAGTTCCTAAGCTAAGATGTTTTTCAAGAAACTGCTTCTTGGCATGCATGATTTTTTTTTTTACGTCATATTCTTTCATTGTAGAGGTTTTTACTTCTTAGTTTTGTAAATCTTTGAATGAGGTTCATGCGGTGAATGTTTATTGAAGCAAAGAGGCTAATCATCTCCAAAAGTCCTGAAGTGTTTTTTTGTAGTCACACAATTATTTCCCCCAGTTTGACAGCATAAGCTCACATCTTGGTTTCTATGGTCCTCCAGTTCTCAAAGCATTTTGCTCATTACCTCATATTTGTGTACTCCAGAGCATGAAAATATTCCCATGTGTTCAAAGTTATCAGATGTCATTTTACCTTCCAATGTCCAATTTATCAAGTTTGGTTAAAACAAAAAAGAAGTACAGTGTTTAAAATTAGTACTAAAACACAGCAGTTTAGTGGTAAAATAAGCTGCTGTAAATATGTTTCTTACAACATGCAGCTGCTCTTCTTTGTGGCTTGTTTTCTCCCAAAATTTTGGAAAATGACAAATTCCAGAAATGCTTTGCCCCAAATGCAGCAATATATAGCCCAAGCTTTCCTACTAGTTCTTTTGTATAAAAACAGAGCTGATCTTTATCCCTGTGCCAAATAACTATGGTATTGACAAGTACCTCAAACAAGCCCACTTCAAAAATCCAATACTGTGACTTTAGATATCTCAGCATTATGACAGACAAACTGGACACAATTAATGCGGTTTATTATTTGATGCATATCTTTTAGACTTTAATCGTCTTATTTAGCATGTTAAAAGTAACAGCTCAGGCTTAAATATTTAGTTTTTAACCTGAATCAGAACAAGAACAATAAGACTAAATATTTATCTGTGATATTTTATTGTATAATGGTTTGAGGTTAAAGCCAAATGAAAAGGCATGCTGGGTTTTTTTGTTGTGTGTGTGTTTGTGCGTGTGTGTGCGTTTTAGTGGTGCCGCTTTCGCTCCCCTTCGCTCCCTGTCTCTCTCTCTCTCTCTGTCTCTCTTTCCCAGGGCACGGCTGTAAAAAGCTCTTAAAGCTTTCATCTCTGTCTTAATCCAAACCAGTGTTCCATTATTTATTTATCTGCCAGAGACCAGAAATATCCGCTAAGATCTGCCCGGCTTCGACAAGACGAGCCCCGGCCTTGCGGTGGGTCTCTGGGCAGAGTGGTCACACACATACACAAACTAACACACACGAATAAACGGGAAAATGAGCACAGGGGTGTTAGAAACAGAGCCTCACACACATACACACACCCTGTAGCCCTATCAGTAAACGACTGGGACAGCGCTCAGCCAGCCAGGTATAATGCACCTGTGCTGAGACTCCTGATAAATCCCAGAATGCTCTAGTGTTATCAGCCTGTGCCAGATTGAAGAACAAGGCTCTAATCTTTGTGTGTTTGGCTCTGTCAGTTTGTTTGTGTCTGGTCTCTGTCCTCATGCTGCAGTGCTTCGGTCTGCTGCAGCCTTTCTTTCTGGACTCCATTACTTTTCCTATTTTTAAGGTGATGGGCTGTAAACTTCGCTCATCATGGGTACACCCTCACTCCCTCCTGCTCTGCCACTTCATTGGTTTTATCACCCTAAAATGTCATGGCTGATGCAGGAATACAAGCCTCACAACTTCTCACTCTCACAAGTTTTAATTAGATTAAAATTAGAAGTCTTTTCTTTCATGTTAGAAAAAAGACTTTAGGTGGACTATCAACAGGTCATCGGCAAAGACAAATAGCAACCTCTACTCATGCCATAACACATCATCAGGCAAGGTTCTGTGACTGCAAATAAGACACAATCAAAGTCACATCAATGATGAACTGAATTTTAATAGGCCCTAATAGCCTTAACGGCTGTAACATTGCTTTATGTTGGAGCCTTTCCCTTGCTGTCCGCTGTGTTTGACTTTGTGGCTGTCAGCGTTGTCAACAACCCGGCAGGAGAGTCGCTCCATGCTGCGTGTGGATTTAATAAAGGATTTTCTGCATGACTCTCTGACTGTGTGGACAGCTGATGTTTTTTTACATCAGAGATGGCAAAGAAGGGCATTAGCACATGAATCTGAGTGCCAAAACATGAAAAATCAAATCAATCACACAACATGTAATCCAACAGTAAACCAAGCAGTGCAGCTTCTTCATTATCAGGAGACGGGTAGGAGTTCTCTTGAATATTTAAGAGTCTCAGAGTAAGTCCAAACTGAGAAAATGAGAGATTTTGTCCTTCCCAGAGGTAACAAGGTGATTTTTATCAAGCATGATATTAAGCATTTCACTAGGATTTGCTGGTGCAAAGTTTCAGAGACATTGTTCACAGTGTTTATGTTGCGTTCACTGTACACAGGTGAGGCACGCTGCGATGATGCTGAGCGGTTCGGTGGCGGGCACACAGTGATCAGACAGCAGGGATGAGGAGTGCTAGAGCTTCAAAACGGAACATTAAGATGCTTAACATGCAGGTACCCGACCTGGTGCAGGAGTCTTTGTGATGGTATAACATTAAAAATCCAGAGGGAAGGAGGAGCAATGTGTGCCTGCTCCATGCTGTGAAAGCAGCAGCACTGTCCAATGGAAGCTGTCTCTCAGGCCTTTGACCAAAAATGGTGTCACTGATGCCTCCTTTTGGACACTCCCCCTCTCCCCATGTCAGTACCTCATTGGTTCAAAACAACATGATGACCAAATTTACACACCTCTGCAGCTGTGGCTGCACATGATTGGTCAAATCTTGAGCCTGTTTAAAAAATGTTTTACATTCTTTTCAATTTTACACCTACCCTACTTAAGTGATGTTTGTAGTGAATATCTGATGGCCCTGATGAAGGGCATAAGCTGAAACACATCAGTCTAATTAAGTTGTTTCGAAACTAGAAGTGTTGCTGGAGCTCTTTTGATCTCTCCAAAGCAGTGGCACAGTCAGGTTGCCTTTTGGATAAAACTGCAGCAGTGCATGCAGAAGAGAAACTAAAGTATTGATCCCATTTCTCTGGTATCAATGAATATTAATACCAGTATCAGTATAAATGATCTGGATTGATCTAGTGACCACCAATGGGTTTAGAGTTACATCAGTGCTGTTACATTTACAATGAAGGAACTTCATTGTACCCACAGGTAAATTTGGTTCACAGTGGGTGAGTTATCATTCTTTTGCACCAATAAAAGGATGATTCCCTGGTGTTAAGTGTCTCGTCCAAGGACACATCACCATGTGACAGCCGGAGCTGGGCTCAAACCTGAAACGTTCTGATTACTGGTCAAGCACACTGTCAGACTTCCCTTAGAAGAAATGGCATTCCCTCTTTCCTTTTGTAAATATTTGTGAGCGTAACCATGCTCTGTTTCAGGACAGAACAAGAACAAAGGCAAAGTCATTCAAAACTGTGATTAATGAGATAGTTTATGACACTGAGGATGCCTTTACAGCAGCAGTAATGGTAATAGTAATACAGTGATCATGCAACTTCAACTACAGCTGATATTAAGCAGCCCAAACAATGAAGTTGTTTGGATGTTGAGAAGGATAAACTCCACTTTCATCACGAACATAAACATTGTTTAGCTCTTCAGAATTCACTGTTGCTTATTACACACCTGATTGGTTCGTTGATAAAGTTGCAGTTTTATGTCTCTCTCTGATGTTGTTTCCTTGCAGATCAGCTGAATTTATGCTGTTAGTTCCTTCCAAAAGAGTTATATGTAGATTTATCCCCTCCTAGCCTCTCACCCCACCGTGTTGGCCTGCCTTGACTTTCAGAGGGGATGGTGAAATTTTTCATTGAAGTTATTTTTGGCCACATTACATAATAAGTCTCTCTGTCTGTCTCTTTGCATGAAGTGGTGATGCTGCACACTCGGCGGGCCAGTCAGCGCTCAGCAACCAATGTTTGCGTGTCTCAGTTATTTCAGGATTCTTTTACAAACACAAGCCATCCATCAATCACGCCCAGAGTATTAGTGAACTGTTGTGAGACAGATATCGAAAAAACTGGAGCATGAGTGGAGCTTGGTGAGATTTTAGAGCAATCAGAGCGGTTCTTGGCTGATGGAAGCAGACAAACCATCTGGGTTTGTGGAAATTTTCCCAGTCGGCAAGTTGACCTGTGAACCATAGAAGGGTCCAGTAAACACATGAAGCTTCATGCTGTTTGATGGGTTTGCATTAGATTAGCAGAGCAGCTTGATGTAAATGTTCTGCACAGAAAGGGGATGCAGATCCAAGAAATAAATGTCATGCCTCTTTTTAAAAGGGTTTTTAAGAGTCAGTCGAGCTCCAAATGTTTCATAAATCCTTAGTCTATTAACATCCAACCATCCTGTATTCTTGTCCAGTAATCGTGTCTTTTAGAGACTAGTCATTCTTCCGCTCTGGATATTGTCCAACACTATTGTAACCTGTTTTGGCAAAACTTTTAATGGCCTCTAGTGTTGTCAGCAGGTCATCTTCAGTTTAAAGTCAGTCCAAACCATTATTCTCTATTGTTTTAAAATGTATAGACACCAGGATGAGACCAGGCATGCAGAGAGCATTTACTACCAAATGTGCAGATTTATTTTTAGACTAAAGAGAATAAGAAAATTGTTGTCAGACAACAGCAGATGGGTTTCAGGGTTGCAGTGCAACCATTTGTCCATTTTTATTGTTCTCAACAGAAGAGACACAGCTACAGTTTTAAGACTGTAACTTCTGCTGCAATCTGGACAAAATGCAGTCATGACAAAATATAATCTGGGACATCGCAAAATCCTACATTTGTTACACACACTGGCTACTTTATAGAGGATCTCTGTCCAGTTGGGGGGAAGAGTAACAGGAGGACAGAAGACAGAAAGGAGCAGTAGCTATTAATGTTTTTTTTTTTGTTTTGTTTTTTTTACTTTTCTACTTTCCTTATTCCTGTGCGCTTTTTTACCCTATATGCTTGCTATGATGCTGGAATCCCAATTTCCAGAGGTAGTCCTCCCAAGGGATAAATAAAGTTCTATCTAATCTAATCTAATCTGTAGTAAAGGAGTGTGAGTACTCGACTAGCCAGTCTACAATCCAGACCTGTCTCCTATTGAAAATGCACATTGTGAAGAGCAAATATGACAGTGGAGACCCTGGACTGTTTAGCAAGTGGTTTTGTGCATCAACCAAGAACAGGTAGGAATTTTGCCACAAAAAAAATTCAACAGTTACTGTCCTCAATTCCTAAACGCTGATTGAGAGTTGTTAAAAGGAAAGGTGATATAACACTGTGGTAAACATGTCCCTGTCCCGGCCTTTTGGAACATGTTGCAAGCATAAAATTCAAAATAAAGGAATATTTGCCAAAAAAAAGTTATTATTTTGAATATTACAAATATCTTGTGTTCGTGGTAAGGTTATATCATCACCTCCCATACCTATACCTCTTCACCAGGCTCCTGTTAGTGCATCTGCATGTACTGTATGTCAGCCTGCCTGTATGCACTATGCAGCATCTTCAATAGCACAGTGTGAAATTGAATTTCACCCCCCTGAGGAGTTGATAATGGATTTCTTCCTTGTTTTCTTCTTAAGTGTCAAAGAAGAGTGTTTGGATCACAGCATTTCAACTAAAGGTCGTGTTTAGATAATAGATTTTGCAAAGGCTCAGATCTGTTGGTTTTCATCTGTATCTTAAGCAGATTTCTGTCGACGGAGAATGAGTTTGAGTGAGTTCATTTCATTTGATGTCTTAGTTGAACGTTCGTCCACCCCAGGGTGTAAAAGTGGTTTTCTGCACTGAAGCCCCTCCTGATGACTTTGTTATTCGCCTGGAGGAGAGCCAACTCAAAGGGGTGAGAAAAAGGCCACTGTAAAAAGGAAAGAAAGTGGAGAAAGAGGTGTGGGAATGAAGAGACCACAGGGATGAGGTTTCACACCTTCAGGGAGGAGGAGCAGTGAAGAAATAAATGAGGAAAAGGTGGTGGGGAAGGAGAGAGGAGAACGTGCCCTCGCTCTTCTCTCCTCTGGGGCTTTGGCGAGATTGCTTTCTCTAGGACTTGGAAGGGAAGACGGGGAGGGGATGGAGAACTTGGCCACAGGCAGAGGAGTCGAAGGGGGGTCAGGGAGGAGAGAAGATACCCGGGTGATAATTTGCACCTCGATTCACACCTTCAGCATTCTTTCAGAGGACTGCAGACCTGGCCAGGTTATAGCGCTGTCACCTTCGATCAGATCGTATACACCTTCTGGCCTTGCTCTCTCTACCTCCCTCTCTCCCTTTTTAAGCCAAGACACCCCCTCTCCCTCTCCCCTCCTCGTCACAGGCAGCTAAACCCTCTTACAGGAGCCCCTTCTTGTCCAAAAAAATGTGCCAAATGTAATAAACGTGCGATAGCGCTTGGCTCTGCGTACAGACCTGGCACCACAGCAGTACGAAGGAAATTATATATCCAAGTTAAATTGGTTTCCTGGCATGTGATAAGTTGGGGTGAATTTTAAATCCGTGACCTCATGAAAATATGTCAGTCTTCCAGGTGCTATCATCTCCCCTATGAGCCGCCACCTCCCTCTCTCTCTCTCTGCCACTTTGCCCCCTGTGCCTTTTCTCCTGGCTAAAAAAGTAGAAGATATCAGCTGTGGAGCACCTTTGCACCCTGACCAGTTATCTCACTGGTGTATTTTCCTCATGAACATCACTGCTTTCTTACAGCTGAGTGGTTTGAATCAATTTTCCCCTGTACGTGACGGAACAATGTACAGTTACGATACCTCAGTGTTAATGTATAGCAATAGAAGTACCTGTTTGATACCACATTAACAAAAACAGAAGCACATGACAGTGTTCATTTTGTGGAATAATTATGTCATCATTGTTAAGGACAACAGCCTTTTTCCCCCCGATTAAAACTAGACTGTAACTAAAATAAAAGTGAACATTGACAAAACTAAAACTAAGTTAACTGACGTTTTCGTCAACAAATAAAAACTCTAGGAAAATGTTTGACTGAGCCCAAGGATGAATCCCAAATCTACCTCTTAGTGCTTCCCCTTTGTCTTACCCCTTTGTCTTACCCTTTCCCTTAGCCCTTTGTTTTAAGGGCCAAGGGGAAGGAGTGAAACTGCTGAGAAACTGCTGAGAAACAAGACGGCACTCTATTCCACTACATCATCACCCAAAGCCGCTCGCTGGCTGTGACGTAAGCAGACGTGACAATAACCGTAGCCACGGCTGTGAAAGCTAGCTTGTTATAACAAGAAATTGTAAATTGGTACCAACAACTAAAAACATGTTAAATATTTACTCGATGATAAAATAATTACTTATAATTATGCACTTCCTTCGGTCTCCACTCTGTTTCATGTCGGCGGGCGCGGTGTATTATGGGAAATTGTCTTAACCCTTGGTTTCAATTGAGGTCCTGGTTTGTCTTGGTTTCGAGGGCGGTGTAGCCCTTGGTCTTAGCCCTTCCCCTTAACCCTACGGAGTATTAGGACACCACTCCACTAGACATGAATGTGCAAAACCAAGGACAAGGGCTAAGGGGTAGAACTGGGATTGGCCCTAAATCCAATCAGACCTAATATGGTCACGCAGAAAGTAAAGACAAGTTAGGCATACATCCACTCACAGCTACTTTGGTTGTGGAAAGGTTGGATGAGTTAAGCGGGACATCCAACCAAAACTACCTTAGCTTCGTGGTGGTGGGATCCAAGTGAAAAAAATGACTTCAGAAATTCATTGAAACAAAAAATGCCTTACACTTTACACTCTTTATTTTAGTCTACTAAATTTACACTTGACTATTATGTTGGGAGATTTCATCAACTAAACCTAGACTAAAAGATAAAAAGATATTAAAGGCAGAAGACTTTAACTAAAAGTAAATTAATAATTGCTGTGAAAATATCAGTGCAATAACAGTTTATCTTTAATTTGTAATTACCACAAATATGCAGCCACAGTACTACACAATCTCAAAAACACAGCAGCAATATTTCTGTAATTAAGTTATCAACATTTTTTGTCTTTAATACCGTCAAACTCTTCAGTTATGTTGTGATTAGTGATGTCAAAAATCCAAGAAAGTCTGTTGTCTTCAGCAAATTTTTTAGCAAAAAGAGAGAGCACCTGTACCTGTAGGGTTTACATTATAAAGTAGCACTGAGTGTACATCAGCATATCTCAAAAACTGAGCATATTTCCTGGCCCATCTCTCTCTGATTACTCAATCCCTCTTCCTCATCTCCACCCACACTCTTTTATTCATCTCTTTCCTTCATCCCTGCTTTCCCGTTTGGCTCCATGGGTTACCAATTACAGCAGTGACAGCGGAGAGCTAGCTTCAGTAACTCCCACAGGCCATCTTCATACATGCACGAGGCATCCTGCTGACTGACTCGACACACGGTGCTCTCCCAAAGCCGGCCCGCCACCTGAGGGAGTCTGATAGGCAGGCTCAGCTGCAGGCTCAGTGTTACTGACTCTACATGGTTAACCATTCAGTGCAGCCCGCACTCTACCTGCCTGACACTTCTCTGAACAAGTGAGCACGCTGAAAGGCTTGTGGACAGATGAACAAGCCGGGGTATGTCTGTGGAGAAAAGAGGGGTTTCAGCTTAAAAGTTTAAACGCTGACATGTTGCAGCAGGGTGTGAGTGAATTTGCCTGTTAAATGGAAGGATTTAAACTTTTAAGAGAGAAGTGCACCTGCTTTTGTGAGATAGATTTGGCAGGTTACATTACAAAGACTCAGGCTTTGTTGTAGAACTCTGACATGGTCTTAAACTATTAAAATGAATTATTTACTAACAATTTTCATATTCAAGTGCTCTCTTTCTTCAAAAACACATCGCTTAATGGAGTAATACATTTTTCATTGTCTTTTACTTATCATGTGTATGATATTTTAAAGGTTTTCATTTATCTCTAGGCAAAGAAAGACATTTGCAGACAGAATGTAGGCCTCTATAAATGTTTATTAATAGTTTCATTTCATTAGGGCACTTTCCGTCACTCCATACACTCAATTTTTTACAGAGTCTGTAAGCATTACAACTAAGTTTTGGCATTTAGTATCAAATTTAGCTTTTCATATTACTGTAATTTATCTGTAATTAACTTGTTCAAACATACATGAGCAAGGAGGTAAGGTTAATTCTCTCAACACCAGCTGAAAACCTGTTCCAAAGTTGCAGTACAGATTTTAAAATAATGAAAAGGCATGGTGTGAAAGATATAAACAACAAACTACAGGCTACCAACATCATCCAACATTGACTTTCGTTCGCAGAAGTTACTATGCGGGCTCATGATGTCCAGTGTCCTCTTATGCACGCATCTCATCAGTTACAAAGACATTTGACAGAAATCTCATTTTTGAGTATTTTTACACATTTATTTTAGCGTTTCGAGTCGAGTGAGTATTATTTTACCCATATAATAATACTCGCCTATTACCTGACCCATTGACCTCCTCTCCCTGCATCAGCAAACCCCTGTGAAGAGGGGGGCAGGGTAATAGGGAGCTAATTTCAACGAAGCAGAGTTCTGTAACAGGCCGTTAAGAGCTAACCTGACACAACAGGCAGACAGTTCTATGCAAACAATCGGTGTATTTCATAAGTCAATCAGAAAGTTTTTGGGGAGGGCAGAAACTTTCAAAAACATATCCAGCAGATGATTGGATGACCATTGATCAGTGCCATTCATTACAGGCCAATAAGATGTCATAGGCAGGTGCTACTGCTGCAGTGTAAAGTATAAAATGTGAGCCAATGCATAGAACAAACTCTCACCAAAACATGTCATAAGTGGAGTGTAAACATCCCTTCTCTCAAGAAATGCTATCACACTTGTTTGTGTTTGCTACAGGTGGTTTGATAAAGCAATCCGGTCATCATCTGATAAAAGTGGCACTGAAGCTGTTAGTATCTGTGCTCATCTCTGTAGGAGAATATGCCTTCTGCCGTCTTTAGTTGCAGTGCTTTTGTCAGCTCTACACAAAATTGATAAAGGCTGAAGGTAAATCCAATATACCAAAAGGATCTAGGTAGGGGTGGGCAATATGGCAAAAATATCAAATCATGATTTATTAAAAATAAAATCACAATTACGATTTTATCACGATTCTTTTTTGCGGTGATTTTTCGAGACTAATTTGCATGTTTGACCATTTTTTCCCGATGTTTAACATATAAAACACTAACCTTAAAAAAAAGACAATTTAAGCCAGAGAAACTTTCTGGACAGGTTTTAATTTAAATAGTGCATTTTTTTCATAAAAATGTGCAATAAATGTAAACATAAAAGGTAATGAATAACAACAAAGTAACATAAAAACTAAACACACCAAATAGCTTATTGAAAAGAGTCGAATATAAATGCAAACTTAAGTAACTGGTTATCTTTTAAAGTGCAACAAATTAGAACAAATATTATCTAACTGCAATGTCTATAACCTGAGTGAATAATTCAGCTGCTTTAGAACAGATTTTTGTTCAGACATCTTCAAGCTTTTATCTCTTTTCTCTTTCCACCATGGCTTCATACTACATAACCAAACAGGAGATCCCACCATGCACTGTGCATAATGTGCTACAATTGGTTAGTCGGGTGCGCGGCAAAGTCTCTGTGACCACACAGACAATCTGACGATCTTTCTGCTTTATGAGATCATCCCCACGTTATAATCCTTAACGATTTAATATCATCATATCGCACACCACTAAATCTAGGTAATGTGTAGGAAAACTATGAGGAGAAATGTTGATGTGGACGTGCTAGGACCAAAGGCCATGTGTGGTGCTAGCATTGCAAACTTAAGAAGAAAAAAATGTCCCTTCTTCAAATGTAGATGATGACTTCTGGTTTGTTGGGTTTCCAGCATTAAGATGAATTAAGTAAGTCAAAGTTATTTCCTTTCAACCTGCTGGACTGTGTGCATTGTCATGCTGACTGAGTTTGCACTTGATGTGTAAAATCCCTACTTTAAGCTTGATAATCTATGTTTTTGTCAATTAAAGACACATCATAAGTACAAAGTACTTTCTCCTGTTCATTTCAGGGATTTTACATGGTCAATAAAAACTGGTTTACCTTAATTACAATGTGAGGGCATATCGGCTTGGTGCTGACATTTAATGGCTTTAGAGCTTCTCTTTCAGTTTTATGAGACTGACAGTAAAAGACTAATGTTTCCAGAGAACAAAGAGAACAAAAAAAGCCTGGATACAAAAGAGTAAAGTTTATCTGCAGGGCAGTTTTTAAAGCCAAAAATCTTTGATCTAAAATGGGTTTTTTTAGAGAGCAGAAGCGACTGTCTGAGTGCCTGCCAGCTCTCTATTTCCTTTTATCTGATGCATAGAAATCCAAGACACTTTAGCTCAGCTGCTCAAGTGTTTGGTAATCTGTGTTTTTGTGTCAAAAAGAGGAGAATTCTTATCGGTCAAATATTTGCAGCAGAGATTATTGAACAGTATTCTGTGATAATGTGAAAACAGAAGGCAAGAAATAAATTGAATTCTGTCATGGAACGCTAACAGATTATAGAAAAAAAGCATCGAGTCTTTATGAAATGCCGTGAATAAAAAACACCAGCTGGCTTTTTTACAGAATTGTCCCATTGCATCAGCAGCTACATCATCCCCTGAGATATTCTCGTGGTCATGGCAGAGACTTACGAATAAAAAGAGGAAGGGATGGATTACTTTGATTTGTGTGTCAGTCTCCTCCCACATCCCATCACCTTCTACGTCTTGTGTCAGATAGAAATGGTGCTGCTTGGGAGGCGTCACAGGGGCCCGACAATAAACAAAAATTAATCCTGACGCGCACGGCCAGAGGGGAGGCAGCAGGAGAGGAGGGGGAAATGGGACCAAGCCCACCCATTCATCACGATAGTGACATGTGCTGAAGCCTGGTTAACCAAAAGCCTAAAGAGCTGCTTCACTAGGGCTGGGCAATGTCGAACATCAGAATCATAACCTATGTTAAGATTTAGTGAAAAACAATCATCCACTTTCTCATACATTGTTTATACTGCTGTGCCAGGGTCATGAGGGGGTGAGGCCTATCCCAGTAGTCATTTGGTGTGAGACAGGACACACCTTGGACTACTGACCTGTAAGTTAGTGGCTGACATATAGAGACAGAAAACCATTTTAACTGCTTGTATTAAATTTGTAATCACCTTAGTTTTACTATTAATAATATTTTCCCTTTATGTTTTTCTTCCTCCCCTTTTTTACCAGTCATCAACAAAAATAATTTTATCCATATATTTTGTTGCCAGTTTAATATTGCAGAATAGTGTTTTTCAGCATTATTGTTGCCCAATGCACAACAAAGATAAGCCAAAATTGCATGACTCTTTAACATAATCTACATTGCCTGGTGATGTTTTTGCAATAACTCTGGTAAACTAATGCAACTGCCAATTAACTGTCACTCATAATTATTTAAAATCAGATGTATTGACTTTTCTCGTGGATTTTTCTTTTTCTTGGTGTTTCATTTGATCAAATTACAATGAAAGTTTTTTAAAAAGTAATCTAACAAACATTTATGATCTGACCTTAAATCATAATGTAACCTTATGTCAGCCTAAGTTAAACAGTTAACATTTATTATACCAATTTAAACTGCTTTTTCATCTTCATATGTTTTTAATAGGAATGCAAATGTTATCGGAACAATATCATGTTGGTAGATAATAGTCAAAAGGTTGTCAATATCAGCAGATAAGATTTTTTTATTTCAACATTTGCAGCCTGTATTTTGGCCGTACAAATTGGCCATCAGTACTTAGTGGCTGAACGATAAATTTTTACTGTGATGGTATTCTCATCATGGTGAAATGTAGTGGTATATGAATGTTCACTTTGATGAATCAACTGTGTCATTAATTAGAGGGAAAAAAGTTTTCTTGATTCATAAAAAGACTGTCACTGTTGGAGTGAGTTTGAAAAAATTGTTTAACATCAGCTGCAGTTGTATTATTGCAACATGTTGTACAAATTCCTTATGACACCCTGGAATTGTTCCTGGTGTGTCCTGCCACACTATTTGAGAGCCACTGGGCCTGAAAATGTTAAAATGATAATTATATTAATAAAAATCATGTTGTCCCACCCTATATCTTCTTTAAAATGTCTCAGTATTAAATTGTTTTACATTACACATACTTCAATACATGAAGGTTTCATTCTGCATCCCTCATCCTCTCAACCAGTATGATGCCATCTCCTCTGCAGCCAATCAGAAGCAAGCAACTGTGTTTGAGATGTTGAGGAGGGCCGATGTCAATGTCACAGCCTGTGAGGCAAGGCAGCATTAAAATTCATACATAGCTGGAGCGCTGGGCTGAATTCTGATCACACCACAGGTTCATCCCTGCAACACCACAGAAAAGGGATATCTTGAACAGATATTCAGAGTCTTATGCTGCCAGTATGGTACTGGTCAGTTCATCATGTGTGTTAGCAGC
This sequence comes from Scarus forsteni, assembly GCA_036419115.1. Classification (NCBI taxonomy): domain Eukaryota; kingdom Metazoa; phylum Chordata; class Actinopteri; order Labriformes; family Labridae; genus Scarus; species Scarus forsteni. The sequence goes on along the minus strand of JAZDUH010000152.1, from coordinate 42,274,807 downwards.
AGCTCAGAAGAGGTAGAAAGAGAGAAAGACAAGGCAGAGTGGGAGACAGAGAGAAAAGAGAGCAGAGCGTGAGATCCCATTATACAAGGCTGTTGTGTCTCTGATGTGGAGCTGAAGCCATGATGGAGAGAGCACAGAGAGAGAATTTCTATTTCTGACTCTGTGGAGGCAGATGTGGGCTTGTTACCATATGCTGTTTCTATTTTTTCACTCTGTACATTATGTTTATCACTTGTAAATCCAGGAATTGAAGACAAACATGCAGGCACTTCTTCACTTATTGCCTTGTACATGGTCTTATATATTGACATCTGCAGAAGAGAGCGCCAAGCTCTCACCAAGATTGTATTTGCAAAAAATATGTGTTGACAATTGGAAATGATAAAATTAAAACCATAAATGCTTATGGTGAATATGCATTTTTTTTCTAATAATTTAAAGCAGTATTTACACTCTGTCGGCTCCGCCTACCTCCACTTTCTAGAGTGACTGCTCTAAATCGATGAAGACAGCTGCGCTTAAAAGGGTGGATCAACTAAATACTGAGTCACTGTTTTGGTTTCATCTGCAAATCTCCTGAAAGGGGGGAAGAGCTGTTAAAATTCATCCAGGTTAGTGCAAAGCATTCTGGGATGCAGTGAAACCAGTATAGTCAGTTTTACAGTTACAGTTTATGATGCAGTACTTATCTGTAAAACCAGGGTGAAAACCTCATGAGGTGATTTTCAGGTATAGAAACAAGTGACAGTGGGGTTGAGAAGAACTGAACAGCTTCTGTCCCTCACACTTGTCTGGTTGGCCACAGTAGTTTTAGTGGTAGAATTTGAAGGGGTGGGAGGATGGATATATGTCATCAGCTAAGAGCTCTAACCCAACCCCTTAGCTGATGGCATATAGTGATCATGGTCCATCACAAGACAGTAAAACAGAAAACGAGCGAGATACAGAAACAGAACAGAAGCATTCAGTAGCTGTTTCCTCTCCTTATGGAGTAGTCTGAAGCCTTTATCAAAGTACATTCACTTAAATGTTGTGAAATGAAGCTAAATGTCAGTATGTCAAAAGATGCTCAGATTGATTCTGCATGTTTACTCAGGAAAATCACTTGTGAAGGTGGTTGTTATAAAGGGGGATTGAGGGAGCCATGCTCTGTTTAACCAGAATCAAACTAAGCAGCCTGGTCAAAAAAGCATATTTCCCTCCACATGTAAAACAACAATTCAGAGAAATGAAGACTCTGGAGACATTCACTGAGACATCACAGTCTAAATGCTATGGTTAGCCATCAGGTACAGATGCATACTATGCATGCATACCAAAATACAAAACAGCTCTTCTTCTGGCTCCAGTGGGCCCTCAGTAGAAGTTTTTATTAATCTTAAGCTGGTATTTCAACTGTCAAATGGTACAAAAGGGTTTACACATGTTTTGTTTGTTTGTTTGTTTGTTTGTTGTTTGCATCATACTTCAAGATAATCTTGTTAGGGTTGCTGCCTCAACTATGCTGCACTGCAAGAAATGCTGAACTGATGAATGATGAATACCCTGAGAAGACAACTGTTTCAACTGTTAAGAATTTGTCTGACTTGAAAATGGTCATATTTTTTAGGACACCTATTCATCTGTATTGACTATTATCAAAATGATGTACATTCCTGTTAAACTGAAAAGATTTGTTCAGTCAAATAGCACCAATAGTGGTGTCAGTAAGAATTATAATCATGTATCAGTTAGGGTGTAATGATTTAACAAAAGACTATTAAATTTGTATACTGAAAAAAATAATCTTACAGTGGTTTCAACTGTTTCATATAAAAGTCTTTGCCCTGGATTTGTATCAAACATTAATATTCTAATGTGCTACATGACTCCTGTGCCCCTCTGTGATCTGATATTAAACTGAAAGCTCCTACATGTGGGTCACTTTTTGGGAAAAAATCGTTTCCATTCTGGGATTGGAATACAAAATGGATCTGTTTTGGTCCATGCTAAGTCCCGATTTGACTGGAATTTAGATTAAAGTGACCTTAATCCTTCACCTGGCTCCTCCCAGTATCCCTCTGCATGTCCCAAAGCTTAAAGTGAGAATGAAAGAGAGCTGTGGGACTGATATCCAGACATGAGTAAATGTGTCACTCTGCTGACACTCAAAGAAGTCGAGAGAGTGAACTTGTGACCCGTTTGGGTTTGGCTATGCACCAACCAACAACGTCAGGGAAAGCAGCCAGAAAATCCAACTCTGTCTTTTTTTAAATTGTTTGTTTTCGACCCACTTATTCTATGTAATTTCTTCACGAAGCATCTCAAATGAAATGAAGTGTCCCTGCATGTTCACTGTTTACTCCACTGTGAGTTGGACTAACAGGGAAAATTGGGATATTCTCCTCTTACTGTCTTACATAAGGGAGCTGTGAGTATATTTTGTTCGAGACAGGTCAGGGTACCTCAGTATAATCTATTATAAAGGAATTAGGGATGCACTATATTGGATTTTTTTCCAACATCCATTGAAAACAGTAAGAATAGTCGGCTTCAGGCACATCAACTTTGTACATCAAGTCTGCACAGCTTCTAGCACATCAGTATTTTGCATCATTGTTTGGAATATATGTTTTAAGCACGTAAGCACTTGACTATCAGATTGAACCAAGATGTTTTACCTTTAACTGCAGGCTTGAAGGAAAATGGCATTAAAGCTGCTTGTGGTGCACAGACTTTTATCAGCCCTTACAGGGGGTATGAGCATCAAGCACATTAGCATTGTGCGCTTAATTAAACCGAAATGATAAACCTTTGAAACAGTGGCTTTAAAAGAATGAGCATAAACTCAGCAAAGTTTCATCAGGTCTTGTAAGGGGAACATAAGCTTCAATTACATCCACATTGTCATCAGGTTAAACCGAAATGCCACAGTTTTTGACTGCTTGCATGAAAACAAATCATCCATCTCTGCCTCTGGTGGGACAAGCCAGCAAAACTGAAAACACCCCTCTCCTTCAGGAGGTACACTGGTTGTTTAAAGCAGACCCACTTTTTTAGAAACCTTCCTTGTTGAAATCGACACAAGCAGACACAACTAGAAACTGTTGACTAATTTTTATTGTTGGATTCCTAACTGTGGGATAAATTGGAACAGAGAGACAGATTGAAAGAGAGATATAATAATTTGTATTTTTTTTTTATCTTGTAGTAGTAGAAACACTATTATTATCATTTTTCTCTTTCTGGCTTTTATTCAACCTTTGTTTTGAAATGTTTTTCACATAAAATTTCTTTTGAACATTCAAAAATCTCAGTGTCTTAGTTTTTTTTCTTGGTTAAAAACACTGGGATGCAATCATTTTCTGCATATTTTCCTAACCCAGACAGGGTCCAGCAGTGAATCATATTTGGTAATCTGACCACAAAGGCATGTTTTCCCAGAAGCACTTGAGTGGATTCATATTTCACGTGTCCGAGTTTGCATAAAATGGCTGAAACCAAGCCAGACTTAGATTAATTGGCTACAGCCGTTCTGCTGCAAGTGTACAACACCAGGAGTGGGGTCTGAGCCAAACATATGCACCATCACATTATAAACAGTATATACACACACACACAAACACACACACAAAGTCAACAAGTGTCCCTGAGCCTCTGTTGAGTCAGCTCCTCAAGAATCAACATCGAGTGCTTTGGCTTTTCCCCCTTTAAGTGACTCCGCAGAGAGAAAAACAGGACAGCACACAATAAAGAGAGAGAGAGATAACGGTGACTGTCGCCACCTAACCACTGTACGAGCAGGATCAATAAAGCAAAGTCAAATAGTTTTCCCAGTAATCCTCCGAGGCTTTGTTCAAAGATCTGTTAGAAAACTGAGAAATGTCCAACTGAGAGCAGCTCTGGGGCTTCCTCTCATTTGTAGTTAAGGTTATGTTTACTCTCAAACACAGGAAGCATCTTCACTCCTGCTGTAAATAATATTCACACACAATAGAGAAGAGAGGAGCACTCGTGCTTCCAACCTGATTATCATGCAGTTTCTACAAGCAGTTTGTAACCCTGGACTGGACTGTTTACTCAAAATGAACACTATAGCTCTCTTCATTTCTGATTCTGTTATATTTTTCTGTCTTGAGCAATACCTTGATTAAACGTCTCAACAGGACAAGGGGGTCATGTAAAAAAATGAACAAATGAATGAAACCCTAAGAAAATATATGTTAAAGTTAATTATGATTTTTAAAATGAAAAAGGGGTGGGACTAGATAAGTTTGTTACTTCTTCCTACACCCTTTTTGAACTGACTCTGTTATAATTTCTTGCAAATATTAATGATAGAAAAAATGCTGTAATTGCTATTTGCCTTTGCTTACCTTTTATATTTTATTTTTGTTGGATTTGTATAGAGATATAAATATGTACGTTTTCCATTTTAAGTTCAAAATAAAACATTCATTCATTCATTCATGATGGCTTCTGCCGTTGTAGAAGTTGTGATGTAGGGATGCAGAATCTTAAATGTCCGCAACTTTCATTGACAGAACCTTGGCTGGTCCATTACTGAACAGTGACGGGAACTGCTCAGCTGTGTGGCTGTAATGAGATCCAAGTGATGTGATTAACACATCATGACCGGTTAATCCCCCCCCCCCCCCCCAGTTGCCTTGTTTTTAGACCTTTAAAATGGTGGCTGTTTCATCCCTAAATCATTAGTAACTTGTTTCAAAGTCTCCTCTTCTGAAACTGCAATTTGGCACACCCCTAAAGAGGTGTGGGGAGTTTCAGTGGCTGGAAGTTGGCTAGTAATTGGTTGAAACTTGACAGGCACCTGGCTGGGAAAGGAAAGATACCCCATATGTGTGTTCTGATGAAGTCTTTGCCCTGACTTGTTAGTAAATTAGAAAAACGAGGGAACTGGTTGACTTCATCAGCTAAGATAACCCAACTGAACCAATGATTCTGCAGACCTTAATTGGCATTTCTTTCCACAGTTGGTCAATAAAGTGTCAGAATTATTATTTTTCCTTTTTTGTGAAAGTTTAAGGGCTTTTTTCCTCCCACCAGTCCTTTAAACAAAGAAAGGCAGCAAATTCTCACATGTAAGATGCTGGAAACACAAAATATGACAATTTTCTCTCTAAATGGATAAAAATAACTTGGGGGAAAAATAATTTAGGACGGTTTTTATTTCAGCTTCAATGGAAATGTTGGAATGTAATTAGCTGCATGTTTTGGAAGTCAAATTATTTGCGAGGGAACGCTGAATTAGCTTCACTTGGCAGGAGATCAGAGCAGTGTATCTCCACAGCTTATTGAGTTGCTCTCTGACAATGTTAAAAATAATCTCTTGCATGCATTTTGTTCTCCTTTGTTAAAAGATAGACACCTTAACAAATTGCTTAAAAACATAAATTGTTCTATCGAAACAGAAGTATAGTGGGAAGATTTAAAGATTTAAACAAAGATTATTGATCCTTTTTCAAAGCTTGACTCCCTCTTATCTCAGGCCAGTTTTACCAGCACTCAGAGTTTTTGGTAACAGATTAAGATTTTTCAAAGACTGGATATTTTACAGCTTCAAATAAGACTACCACTGGACTTAATGCATTCAAGACAGTTTCTGCTTTGTATTTGCAAGGCCTCTTTCTGTTACCTTTAATTATATTCATGATGGTTATTAACTATGATCACTGCAAACATGTCTTTAATTTGTATCTGTCTTTGACATAAAGTCCCTGTTTAGATTGTGTGGGTTTACAATGCTCATGATAAACAATGCCTGGAGTTATTGATGTTTTGGAGCTTTGTTTTATATTGAATGGGTTAGTTTGCTTGAAAGTAAGTGAAAAAATATTAGAGACATGAGTGATAAAGTAATTACCTCCACCAAGGAGGTTATGTTATTGTTGGAGTCTTTTTTGTTTCTCTGTTAGCAGCATAACTCAAAAAGTTCTGGACAGATTTTGATGAAATTTTCAGGAAATGTCCAGATTGGGACAAGGAACAAATTGTTTGATTTTTGGAGTGATCCGGATCATCGTCTGGATCCAGGAATTTTTTTAAGGATTGTTTAACATTGCGAGATAGGAACATTTTTGGCATTTGTGCCTCTTTGTATGTTTCCATGGTCAAGGAATGTAAATATTGAGATGAAATAAAGGTAGGACTAAGATTTAAGGTGAGATCACAACATGGGTGAGGACTGTTGTGCTGGTGGAGGTCTGCGCTCTCCGAGTGCTTTTCTCGTTTACAATAAAACAACATATAAAACAAGATAGGAAAGTAGCAATAATAATAATAAGAGTTTTATGTATGTATGAGAGGCGATGTTCTTAGATAAGTGCTTGGAAAAAGGTTAATTGTGCATGAGCAAAAAAGCAAGTTATTGCTGAAATTGATGGTTTGTTCAATCCTGTATCCTTATGACAGCTTTCTATGGCTACTCATTCACATTATTGGTTGTTGGTAGTTTTTGTCTACTCCTACTTTTCCTCTGTATTTTTATTAAAAGAAAAGGGGATATCAAAGATGGGCTCTTGCTCTCTCCATGAATCCAACCGTTCCTCCTATTTGCCACAGTCCATTAGAGCTGTACATTGTTTTGCTGCTCTACCTTGTTTACAGTCCTGTCCCTTCCTGTTTGGTGCTCACACGCCTGCTGGTAGAGGCTGTTAAAAGCAAGCATATTTGATCAACACCATTTACATAGGAAAACACTCATAAGTTATGGTAATATTAAACGTTTTTGTTGTCAGTTTAAGGCCCAGACTGGAGAGTGACTGCCTTCAGACTGCAAAATGAGGCTTGATACCAACTTTTGCTAAACAGCCGAGTTCACAGGAGCACTTACACACCAGTAAGGCTCTGGGGATTATTTTTTAATTTGGAAACTTTGTCTGCAGCTTCAAATCATAAAGAAGTCTCTGCCGTAAGGTCAGCATTACTGATTATTGTTAAACACACCCTCGCATCACCAAAGTAGTTGAGGTTCCAGGATTGTGACAGAGTTTAACTGTACCAAGTCGAGAAATGAAGAGAATTGAGGAACAGGCATTTTTTGTTGTTTTTCATAGGATTTAGAGGATGACATGGTGCTCGGTGAACAGTAAAGCTCTGGATTTTGACCATAGATAGGACAGGCTTTGATAGTGAGAGCCATTGTTGGAACGATCCCATCAGATTGACGGGGGATAAGCTGCTCAAGGGACAAGGCCAGAGCAGAAATCTTTTCGGCTCAGTCATTTCTCCAAAAGGAGGGAATCCATCATCCCTTTGATGATGGAGTTTTAATTATTAGATGATGGAGGAGAAATGGGCCATGGAAAGAGAAGTGATGGAGGAGAGGAGCCGTCTTTGGGGTATTAGCCCTCCGGATATACAAATGTGTGTAGGAGTTTGTGTATGTTTTCAGTACGATCACTTATCCCTTTGATCCTTCAAGACATCTGCTCTGCGTATGTGTGTGCGAGTGAAGGAGAGTATGTTAGTGTGTGTACTTTGATCTATCAAGCTCTCATTCACTATTTCACACTCTATCAGATGATCTATAGTAAGTTTTAAATCAAGATGTCAGACGTTTATGTTTTTTGTTCAGTGTTATTTATAAGAAACAGTGGAGCCGATGGGGTCCTTAATCATTATCCAGTGACAATTCAGGAAAATTGATTCAGTCACAGCACTGAAGCTGTGTGTGCTCTAGCCTTGTTACATGGACACTTGTTTTATCTTAGACTTACTACACACCAAAAAATGGTTTTATCTTAACTGATTTTAAAACTATGACATGCTCCACACATGAAGATAAATACACGTTTCTTCTTATTAGGTGGAGACACAGCACACCACACACCAAACAGTTCATTCACCAACAACTAGGATGTCTAGTCTTGCAGCTTGTAATCTCGCATAATCAAATGCAACTTAAGTTTAAGCAAACATGGTGAACAGCATCAGGAAGAATTGGTAAGCTGAACACAGCTAGCGGTTAGCTTCTTATAAAATCCTTTTCAGTTGCCATTTCTGTCCAGCTCCTCTTCTTATCAGTTTCATGTATATATTTTACAAGTTGCGCAGCATAGTATCAACAAGTTAGTTCTCAGTTTCTGATGTGCATCCTACTTTATGCTTCAGATTTACTCTTGTTGCCATGGCTCCCTTTGCCTCTTTCTACTCCTGACGTCCTCCTGACTTCGGTCAGAAGCAGGCATACGAGCCAAAAGTCATCCTAATCGTCATGTAGTGTGCACTTTGCTGTAGTTAGGACATATACTCACTGTATAACTGTACAGTGATACCTACACATAATATGTTTTACTGGATGAGAGAGCTCAGGCTGTACATAACATCCTGTGTTGTAATTAGTGAACCACAAACATGTCAACAAAAATACTGCTTTTTTGGGATGATATCTAGACACCTAAAGTGCAGCAAACAGAATCATTTGATACATGTAACTGACTGATAAGATGAAGCATTATGGTTCATTTTTGTGTTTTCTGATATTAGGGATATATTTTTTGCCTGATACAGTATATGTGGCCGATATACCATCTTCGAACAATCGGCAAAACTTTAAGTTTCAGGCTTCCTGTATGCACTCAGCCAGTTTCTGGTAATACCAATGTTGCACTGATAATATTGTCCATCCCTACTGTTAACTGTGACTGAGGTTTTATTGACAGGATTATTTGGACTTTTCTGTCTACAGATGTAGTATTTCCGTTCATATTGTATTCTGAAATCACTCAGAAACTCTGAGTGATTGTTTTTCTGTTTGAGGCTAATCTGCAGGGTGGAGATTGATGCAGGGTTAAAGTGGGTCCATCTGAAAATAGACTCACCGACTGTCTGGTTGACAAGATTCGGGATGATTTGCTGCATAGTGTGCTGCGCGTATAGAATGCTACACGGTTGGATGATGTGGAATTTGCGGGTGACTAAGGGTTTAGGCCCATAGTTTGCCCCATAAGTATTGTTCACATTCATGAGGTGCCCTGAAACTCCCTCATCACAAGAGTGCAGTAGCATTAAAGAATAATAATCTGAAACAACCATTTATGTTTAATTATCCACCTGAGGAATTCTAAATTATTCCACAAGACCTATTTGTATCCAAAATATAAAATATCTGTTTTTGTAAGAGGTTAAATAACTTTCTTTTGATAACCTTTAACATGAAAGCATTTAACCAAGTTGTCCTTGTAATTTGTGATTAAAGATTGCTCTCTTTAAATGATACTTGTCATGTTACATTTTTAATATTAAGGACAGATTAATTTCAGCAGTTTAAGTCCAAAAAAAGAAAAGGTTTTTCATGTATTTTTCATGTGGTAAAATGCTGTTTTCAAGACCCCAGAAGTCTGTGTTTGCAGATTTACTTACATACTGTAATGCATTCTTTGCTCGTAGATATTCATCCCATCTGCCCTGCACTACAAGCCTGATATTATTTGTTTCTGAGTCAAATTGAATTGCTCCAGTTTGTTTTTATTATGATCAGATTATGACCGTATGGTGTATTGCATTGTTTGTGCTGTGGATTTTATGGTGGTTTTATGTCCTGAGCTCTGAACCAAACAAATTTCTCTGCTCAGGATAATAAAGTTAATCTGAATCTTTCACCGTGGGGGCATGTAAAATCATATCACAGTGGCACATAACCCTCACATGATCTGAAGAGGGAGGAAAAGGAAGAGCTACATAATCCTGGTGTTCTGCAGATGGCTTTAGCCTTCTCTGTTGGCTGTGGTGTGTACATCAATCTGTAGATCAAACTTAGCTGGACTTTCAGAGTAGCCACAGCTTTTACAATCAGCAGCCAGGGACAGAAGTGTGTCTCTCTCGTTCCCATCCCATCTCTCCCTTTGTGGATTCCCATTTCAGGTCTGGCTGCCACGTCTTTGATTGTCACAGCACGCATCTCTCCCCTGTCACTTTTTGCACTCGCCCCATCTATCTGTGTCTCTCTCCATCCTCTCCTCCGCACTGCCATTCTCTTTCTGTCCTTCTCTTTGTATTAACATCTCCTCTGCTTGCTTCTTTCATTCTTTTCATGCTCTTTTTGTGCCCTGGATTTTCATGCAAGGCGTCCCTCTCATCACAGTGGCCCTATTGCTCTGTCAGTGTGGAACAGTGTGCCGGCTGTTAGCGGTGCCCCGACGTCATGGCACATGGCTGCAGCAGCCTGGCTATAAATAACCCCGGCCTCTCATGGTGTTCGGTCCAAGACAGGACGGAGAGCCAGAGGGAGAGCAATCTGCTGTCTCCCTCAAGAGATGCTTGAAGGGGGAAGGTGCAAATCCGACTGCTTACTCCATCCATCTTCACCCTGTAAATAAAGTGATTCTAAATTCAATTATTTTTCCACTGAGGAGAAAACATGTCAGGATTCAGATCAATGGTTTTAAAGCTCAAAACAGGAAGGTGTTAGATTATAATAGGCAAACCTCCTCCATTATCTACTTGAAAGTGAGTTAGACTCGTGTTTGTGGGATTTTTTTTCTGTCAATTTGTAAAGAAGAATATGAGAAGTTGCCTTTTTTATGTTTTAGTATTGAATAAATGACTTTGGGCCATCTAAGCCCCTGTATACCTCTAAACCTCTGCCATGCTATTTAGAGTTTCACCGTTGAAGTGTTAGCTCAAGTTTGCAATCTGCATTTACTAATAAAGGAGGGCATGCAGAGTTATCCCTGCAATACAGAAAACAATCTATTTCAACATTATGCAAAATAATACTATAAGATATAACATGGTGCAATGTTTTCATATAATATGATACAATTAGTAAAAACTTACCATACAATACAATACACTATGATACAGAACAGTACATTGCAATACAATTTGATGCAGTATCATACAACAACAAATCATTGCTGATGGGCAAAATCTTCATATCTCCAAAATTTCTGCTTCTCAGGAAACAGCAAGAGAACTGAATGAATAAACCCTCTACAGTTAAAATTGGCATCTTGTATTAAATGTCATACAAACCAGCTTATGGATAGAAAGTGACTTAAAGCACTGCTTTGGATAAAAATGGAAGATCATGAAAAATTGAAGGCCCTACAGAATGGAAGTGATGTGAAACAATACAACACAATTCATTACAGATTGATACAGTATACTACAATCCAATACAACATATAATATTAAACATTATTCATGGGTATTATGAGGTACAGTGCTGTGTTTTTTAGTAACAATGTGAAATATTATGACATGAAACATTACAGTGTTACCAGTTACCATGTGATTAATCATCATCTGATTTGTTACTGCATGAAACATTACAGCATGATCCATAACAATGTTATATGTTATGGCATGTTACGTTACAGTGTGATCCAAAACGGCAATACTATGTGTTAATTTTCATTGTGTAACATATTGTGTTTCGTTGTGTTCTGATAACTTACATTGCAATACATTACAATGTGATCTGTTACCATGTGATTCTTTAAGATATGATAGGTCACCATGTGATGTGACACTTTACGATGTGGTACATTATGATGTTATATGTTATAGTGTGATATGTTACAATTTCACACATTATGTGATAAATTATGTTATGATCTAAAATGATGTATGGAGATATATTTAGATTTCATTTGTAGTTGTTTGAATGTTAATGATGTGTTATTACATGATAGGTGGTGATGTCATGCAGTACACTCTTACTTATGTTGAAATAAGTTTTGCTGTGATGATTTAAGACATGGCTAATCTCATGATGTGATACCTTTGAATGTGATGTGTTGAAATATAATGGAGGGTAAGGTGATTATGTGATACAGTACAATATTATATGAATAACATTAATAACAACTTCATAGTTGAGAACATGATGCAACTCACGACCCCATGCACCAAAAAGGATCATTAAAATTAGTGATTATTTTTTTATTATCAATGGGTGTCAGTTTTGGCTGTAATCATCCCTAATTATTTAACTTCTGTAATGCCTGTCGGTCATAGTCCTGCGGCAACCTACTACTACTTTTGTTCTGCTGCCAGTTTCTTTCTATACCAAGCAGCTTCTCTTCCCTTTGCATTTCTTTGGATGTTTTAAAAGCACCAAGGAAACTCTACCATGTATTTACATCAGCCTTGTTTATGAAGCTTTCAAGTTCATTATCAGTATAGGTAAACTACGAGTCACTTATTTCTGCCATGGCAAAACAAGCTTGTGTACTTTCAAACATACATGAGGAAAACAGACCAATTAAACTATTTGTTGCATCCATGAGTTTAAGTATAGCTGTAGCCCTGTGATCTATTCCAACCTTCCTGGAAGGAGAAACCTTGTAACAGCAGGACCCTGCATGTACCTACAGAGACTCAACAGGTGTCTAATCAAGAGACACAATTAAGCTGATGTAATTCTAGCTGCAGCACAGGCAACAATATGTCTTCGCACAGTTAATAGTGTAACAAACAAGCTCCTGCAGTTCTAGCTAATAGAACTACAAGTTAAAACATCCCAAACTTCTGACCTCTATTATTCCAACTGATTAACTTCAAAGTAATTGTACTCAAGAGTTTGTGCAGACATAACCAGTGATGTGTTGGCTGCTAGGGGGCACTTATTACTGTTAAAGAGACAAAGTAGATGTGTGTTTGCCAGTTAAGACACAAACTTTAGGCATTGTTACTATGAAAATTGGGAGTTAGTTAAAAGGGACAAGGAAGCTATAAACCACTGAACATTGGGTTGGATCTGACTCATGCTCAAATAATTATAATGAGCTGACGGTATTCAAAACTAGAGGCGGTTTAATTATTTTGTAAAGGATTATCTGTTGTTGGGTTGGTTGGCTGATTAGTAAGTGGTTGGATGGATTGTTGATTGACAGAATCTTTAGTTATTGTGACAGAATGTGTCTGTGAGGTTTTTCTCGGACCTAAAGAGCAAACTGCAAACAGTTAAGGAGCTACAAGAAATAGTTTATTGAGGGCTGGGGAAAAGGGAAAATGGGTAAGTGGAGTGGGACAGCAGACAGAGATGGGGAACCAGAGTGTGGTTTAAAGAGATTACAGGGGAGACACAACTAGTCATGAGCAAAAAAACAGAGGTACATCAAAAATACACTCACTAAAAAAGCACGAGTGACCTCAAGAAACAAAAGAGAAGGCCAACAATACCACAGGTAGATGTCCAGGGAAGGCTTAAGTAACAGTCAGTGATTAGGAGATCAGACCCAGGTGAGCTGCTGCAGCCAGAGACGGGGCCCCCTCACAGGAGTGAGGAGGCTGCAGGAGCAGAGACAGAGCATGAAGACAGAAACAATCCAAAGGGCAAAAACTCACTCACCGCAGACTCATCACAGTTCTTTCTTTTGGTAGGTAAGATTGATTGAGTGGTTGGCTGGTCATTTGTTTGGAAAGATAGATGGTTGGCTGGTTAGTTTGTGAATCGGTTTGGTGGTCGGTTGGTTTGTTGTTACATGAAGTGTTGGTTAGATAAATGGTTGCTTTGGTTGTAAAACAGAGTGTTGGCTGGGACGTTGGTTGGATGGATGGGTGGAAGTTTAGTTATAGGGGCCTCGTTGCCTGAGTTTTAAGGTGGTTTTTCAGTTGTTTGTTTGGTTTGTCAGTAATTTGGTTTGTTGGATGGTAGTTTAGATGACTGGGGCTGAGGAGAATAGGTAACTTGCACAATATACAATATTTTTAATGCTGAAAGGTGCATACAGACAATATCTGTATTGTGGATGTTCCTGCTTATTTCAGCAAGACAATGGCAAGCCTCATTTTGTGCGTGTTACAAAAGCATGGTTTTGCAGCAAAAGCATGTGGGTACTGTACTGGCCTGCCAGACCTGTTGTTAAAAGAAAAAATAACGTTACGCGTTGATACACATGCCCCTGTTTTTTGGAACATATTTCAGGCATCAAAATAAAAATGAGTATTTGGAAAATATGAACCTGATGAGTTGAAACATTGAACATTTTGTTTATATAATGTGCTCAAATGAATAAAAGTCCAAAAAGATTTGCAAGTTATTCTATTCTTTTTTTTCCTAGCTTCTTTTAATTGGAGTTAGGGGTTTCCAATGCTGATTTTTTTCTATTGATTTTGCAAATGTGTAAACAATGATTATGGCTATTTACCTGACTCTCTCTCTCTCTAGCTACATCAATAGAGCCAAACCATTAGCATATTAACATGGCATGGTCTGGTAATTAATTGTCTAATCTCCTTGTGTCCTTGTTATGCTCATTGTCAGCTTGTTTCTGTTACACTTTCAGGACCACAGGGGCAAATAAGACCCATTTTGTTGTTTGTTAATTTGCACACGGTTTAAATGAAACAGTCGCTCTGGGAAAAACTATTGACCACCACTTGACGTTGGTTGTGATCCATAGAGAAGCCTCCATTGGAGATCAATGGACTTGTCAAAGATCTGGTAGAATAGCAGATCGATGAATCTTCTAAGAGCTCAGCCTTCCAATCCTGTTTGTGTTTTAAAGATCTATTTGTGTTGGGGCTTTGCCATGCGCTTTTCTCTGTGAACTTGTAGGCAAATGCTGCTCCATGGAGTCATGGTGCCTACAGCCAGCTGTCACCTTCAGAACATCACACTCGCCCTGCATACGTTTGTATTTGCTGGGTAAAAAGTGTTTGAAGGGTTCTTATTTTTTCTATAAGCACAGAAAGATGATGCTCCTTGTCAGTGTAGCATAAAGCTGATTGAGATGATCCAGATTGTAATATTCCCATGGCCATATGGAAATATAGCTCTGCACATATTGCTAATGCACACTCCATCAGTCATGCTTATGTGTCTCTGTATTTTTGACTGTGGGCAATATGTGGAGATGACATGATTTTTCTTCTTTATCAGGCGAACTTGCTCATGTTCAAGATTTTTATGCCTCCTGGCCAAAAAAGCCAAGGGCAGACATTATGTTGTCATGTTGTTCATTTGGATGTCCAGACCATGCGTGTGAATGCCATATCTCATGAGCCCTGTCAGGGGTTTTCTTCAAAGTTTGTGTACGACTAACATTTAGAGGTCATGGTCAAAGGGCAAGGTTGTTGGGGTTCAATTTCATATCATGCCATATCTCAAGAGCATTTAGGGGTAGTTTATTTACACTTACCTCTGCTATTGAGTCTTATTCATATATAACTTTAATTTTTAGAGTTTTGGGTCAAAGGCTTTTGACACAGACGTCCTCTCTGACTCAGAATGTATTGATAATTTCTCGGCCCATGAAAAAAATAACGCATTACTTTGAGGGATTTTCTTCAAATGCTGCACAAACATCCACTCTAACATGAAGATAAAATGATAAAGAGTGAAAAAGTCCAGTTCAACAAGCCTCGTGTTAATCCAGGGTATGCTTTGAGGATTTTCTTCAGACTTTACTAAAAATGTCCACAGTAACTCAAGGATGATCTAGTTACATTTGAAAGTGCACTGAGAAAGTCATTGGACCTAACTGATTAAACTTTGCTTGTGAATGTGTTAATTTAAGGAAATTAACAGGGTTTTCATTAAATATTGCACAAATATGCCCTTTAACAGAAACTGATAGATTTTCATGGTTGTGGTCCAAAATCATTTTGGCTTCTGTTAATCTTGGCCAAATACCTGCTCTATCCGACAGAGGGACAAATTACATTTTGAAAGTCAAATGTAAGAGGCCTTATGTTCATCATTTGATTATGAATGGAAAATCTCAGGACAATTATAGGAATTGTCTTGAAACATAAAAATCTCAACTCTACCGTCAACATAAACATTTCATTTTCTAGGGTTTTAGGACAAATATGAATTGTGTCATTATCTTTCTTCAATCAGACTGAATCATGAAAATGTTTCATTTTAATATTACATTTTAGGAGCAGTTAGTCCAAGGTTAACGTCATTGTGCTCTGTTTTAATCCCTTGGTTTTGACCTTCATATGTGAATGAATTGTGATTAATTCCTCAACTGAAAATAAATGTTCACTTAAAGTAAAGAAGAACTGTTTACATTTTCAGAGGTCCAGGTTGTATGGTCGCAAGTTTATCCTTTGCAATCAATCACTATTACAAGAAATCCTTTAGGTTTTTGTTTTCAATCCCTGCACTAAGGTTCACTCTGATCTAAACATGAAGTTGTGACATGTTGTTGGTCAAAACTCACTTTTCTTTTCTTTTTTTATTGCAAAAACAAACAAGCAATACAGACAGAGACAAAGACATATAACAGGATAAGTTACATAACAGAAAACAGAGAAGAAATAAAGTAAAAAAAAAAAAACACAAAAAAGGAGTGAGCTGTTTTGGTGTGTATGATATGTGTGCGTGTGTGTATAAGTGGTGTGTGTGTGTGTGTGTGTCTTTCTTTTCAAAAGTCACTTTTCAAGGTCATTGTGTCTGATGTTCATTCTTGGCTGGCAAACAATGTCTTAAGAAGTTTTTTTTATGATTTTATTAAAATTTTAAACAAATGTAAAAACTTTTGTGAATGAACGGCTCAGATTTTTTAAGGTTAGCAATCAAATGTCATAATTATCTGGCCTCATGGTCATTGTTTACTTCAGAATGTTATGTCTTCAAAATAATTTGATACCTTCTTTAAATTTGAACAAATGCCTTCTCTGACTCAAAGATGAAGTTTTTACATTTTGGAGACAATCTGTCAGAGGTCAAGGTCACTATGCCTCATTAAGTCCTTGTTTTTTAGTTTGATATCTCTTAAGATATGTGATAATTTTGTCTAACTGTTTTGATAACTTTTCACAAAGATGGATCAAATAAACACCATGTTTTTGTAGGTCAAAGGGTCTTATGTCCATCCCTTTCCAATGCTGTTGTTCATATAACAGAAAAGCCTAGAAAGAATTTCTTTAGACTTTGCATCGTTGTCTTCTCAGTCTTAAAGGAAAACATCCCTAACTTATGAGACTTTTAACCACTACACAACTACATAAACCCCACCGAGGCTCTTTCCTTGGCTCACCACTTCACTTTCACTAATCAGAACTTGCATAATTTGCAGAGGCAGAAAAACTGTTAGAATAAGTTATTGTTATATGTTGGCTTGAACTATAATGAACACAGACAGGTTAATGTCTTGCTTATACATAAGGCTGTAAGTTTATATGTGTATTTTCTTTTTTCTTGTTTTCTTACAGCTGACAGTAACCCCAAAGAGAGCAGCCCCTTCATCAACAGCAGTGATGCCGCTGCAGAGAAGAGCCAGCAGTATGACGGCAAGAACATGGCCTTGTTCGAGGTACAGTCCAGTGGCTCACTCACAAACATACACACTATCACTTAGTCATGATCATACGAAGCAGGATACACTCTTTCTCCCTTTGCAGTGATTGAATAGAGGCTGTGACATCGATTAATGAGGGTAATTACTGTGTGAAGGGCATGTGGGAACTTCAGGTTACTGCAAGAAAATCTCACCCTGCTAAAGAGAGGGGACTCCACAATTTGCCACAGCTCTGCACAACTTTATTTACATTGAGCTCTCAGTGGGATTTCTAAATTAAACAAGAAGAAGAAACAAAATTGGAAAATGAACAATTTACAGTGTATGCATTATTCTGGTCCCAGTTGGGTTTGCTAGTTGCAGAAGATGTATAGCATAGAAAAGGAAGTAGTAACCTCCAATGATCCAAGGAAACTCTTGCTGAGTAATGTCACAGTATCGGCTGCTCTGAATGTAGAGGATTTGCTAACAGTCTCTCAATCTCTTGACTCCCTCTGTGTATCCATGTCTCTGCAGGAGGAGATGGACACCAGCCCCATGGTGTCGTCTCTCCTCAGCAGTCTGGCCAACTACTCCAACCTGCCCCAAGGAAGCAAGGAGCATGAGGAGGCGGAGAACAACGAGGCAGAGTCATCGCGCAAGAAACCCGTCAAGGTATGTGACTTTAACTGTGTTTACATACACACACAAGATACAGCACATACAGAAACACATGCACTGCATAAAACATGCATGAGCAACAGTAAAGAGAGTGGAGATAACACTGTGTCCTGAGTATGGGGTCACATTGCACAGCATCACACGCCTGCTGTCCACACTGCATCCGTCAGAATTGCAGTTCCATGCCCCATATTTCCCCTCGTTAACAGTGCTTTTCCTGTTAATCTGGAGAAACAGACTTAAAGTGCTTCTTATTGATGAGGAATGGCCTTAAAGACTTACTAGTACATAGCTCTCTGTGAGCCAAAGTCACTTCCTCACTTTTGTAAGTAAATGTAAATCATTTCACAGAAATAGATGAATTCTCCACTATCTCTGCTATGTTAAACAGATAAACAAGCACTGTCAAAGAAATCCAAAAAACCCTCCAGTGCCTCCTTAAAATCCCTTTTCACTCACTCATCGTCCTCGTCGACATGCATAATGCAGGAGAAAACATAAAGTGGACATTGAGGCTAAAACTTAGCGTTGCATCGTGCAGCTTCAAACTGTGACACTCACAAGCAGCCAAGACATTCACATATAATATCATGTAATTAGGCTGATTTTGTTGCTGATGCTCACACATGTTGTGTTCAGTTTGGGCATGGTTTCAGACATTGTTTTTATTAAACTGTGAAGGTTACAGACTGTGCTGTATAGTCAAGTAGAAAGAAAAGCAGCCAGTGCAGAGAGAAACCAAAATATCACAATGTCTCCCTGTTGATTGATTTGAACATAAATCTCAATCCCTGTCTTCTGGTGGTTAATGGATGCAACATAAAACTACAAATCACTCTTAAATTGGTTATCTTTCTGATTTATGTGCAAGTGATGATCTTTCCGGGTAGTTTTGATTAAATTTCTAATTTGCTATGAAGAAATGGCTATACCCTCATGATGGTCAGCTCTGCCTGCAGATAAGGCTTCTTGCAGAGCTTTTTTGCAAAATTAGTTGATTTAAGAAGTAAAGGCTGGAGGATGTTAAATGTTTAGTAATGAAACTGTCCTCAAAGAAAGTGTCTGCTTTAAAATGATAATCATGTCATCTGCTGACTGCACCAAACTGAGGGCTCCTTAATCCTGCTGTCCAGATAAATGTATTGTTGCTGTTTAAACAAACATGCCATCAGTAATGTTCTCCCAGTCCCCCTCTGCAAATATCTTTGGTCAGTGTTACTTGAAATTATGTCATAGACTGTTTAGTGTTATTTTGGGTTAATTTTATAATATATAATGACACATTGTTCTTGTAATATACACACAGTGATTAGGAAGTACAGTCCAGTAGTTGAATGTAAAAATCATCAATTGAATAGATTCAGTTAGATGAATTATCGAACTTTATTTCTACCTTTAAGAGAAAGTTGAAGACTCCACTGTTCAGACAACACTTATGCACTTAGTTTGACTCTTCTACCCTTTAGTCCTCATGGTAGAACAAGTTAGAGGGTTTAGGATCCAGCTCTTAGTGAACATCAGAGCACCGAGTATGTTATGTCTATGTCAATGACATGAGGACATGACGATAATGGTACTGAGGTGACTTGACAAGATTTCTTTCAATTGCTTGGTTAGAAAAAGACTAATCAATGCCTCGAGCACTACATGGCAGCACAATCTGTGTCCAATCAGACTCGAAGCAGCTTATGTTCCCATTAATGTTGTTCCCTCTGGTCTTGATTCTTGCTTGTGTTGTATTTACTCCAAGATGTTTGCTGCTTTGGACGAAAGCATGTGCTAAATGAATTGTAACACTGGAACATCACGATTTCCCCAAAAACCAGCATGTAAAAGAAACTAAAAATTAACATTAAAAGAGGTTTGCATTATGACTTTCAAGTGACTTATATGTTATGGTGACTCTTATCGCTGAGCAGTGGATGACATTTTGATAAAGACCCAGAAGTCAGTTGTTTTTGAGCTAGAGATGATAAAGAAGCAACTTTGAAAGGCTTGTTAAAAATAAGCCTGAAACATTTTGAGAAGCATTAAGCATTTTATTTAAAAGCTGTGATTAATTAACATTAATTAACATTTTTAACATATTAGCTTTTAGTCACAAAAAATAAATTACTTCACTTGTGACTAAGGGTGTTTTCACACCAACCACATTTAGTGCAGACCAAAGAAGTTTTGGCCCAGTGTTGGTACGTTAGTGTCAATGTGAATGCAACCACCGCACTTTGGTGCGCACCAAATCAGCCGGTCCATGAAGGGGTGATCTCGATCCGCTCCATCTGCTCACATTTGGTGTGGTTTCACTGGTGTGAAACAAAGTGGTCCGAACCGATCTACTTCTGATGCATTACTTCCTGTTAATCCCGCGGTTGAATCTTTTGCTTACTCAATTTGTTTATTCTCGTTGAGGATTACGATGATTTAAGAGGATCCAGGAGGTCGCTGATGCCGTCTCAAACACGATAAAAAACACATTTGAAGGAAAATGTAGAAGAGAGCGAAAGGTAAACATTGGTTGTCTGGTGTAGAAAATTGTTACCATGGTAGTCTCTTCTTCATTCTCCTCCGTAGCAGGTTTGGTAACCAGTTATGTGCATATTGCCCCCTGCTGTTTTAAACTGAGTAAATACACAAGTGGGTCCGGGCATGGTTCGATATTGCCAGTGTGAATGCAAGCCAGCGGGGGAGGGGGGGCGAACCCATGGCGAACCGCACGGCTCGAAACAAGTGGACCTAATGTGAAAACGCCCTTAGTATCAAAATGAACTACTTTTTCTTACTTTTATAGAGCCCATATTATATTTAATACACCTTTCAGTGTCCTAGGGTTTTGTGTAAGCCCCTCCTGCTTTGGGAGTTTATCTTAGCACAGGACAGTGTTCTGCCACATTTCGACTTCTTCCTCTTCTCCTTTTTACTGCTCCAGTAGCTGCCTGAACCATTGACTGGCAATGTGTTCCAGCAATGGGCTTGGTAAACAGAGAAAGCCCCATATTAATTTTTTCAAGAGTCGTCTTAAAGCCTGGCTGATTTGTATCAATGTTGTGAACATTTAAAAAAACATTGAACACCACAAATAGGGACGTTTATACAGGCAATTTTACCATTAGCACTTAATGATAAGCACTGCCTTGTTAGTCCATTAAATTCAGCACTCTAGGGTATTTTTATTCCACCCTGTAAAGTTTTATCTCTGTTTTAATTGTAACTTTATCTGTTATTGTTTGTGGTACTGTACTGTTTTTATATGTCTGTAACTTTGGTTAGAAAAAAACTTGTGCTATATACAGCATATTTAAGTCAATTATGTATGGGCTCCCACAATATTGTACATACATTAATATGCATTGTCTTTTTCAAACAAACAAAAAACATAAAATAAAAGCAAGTCGTCCAGTCAACCAATCAAAACAGGCTGTGCCCACATTAACAGTCATTGAAACTAAATATATGAACCTGAGTTAATGCAAAATATGGGCTCTTCAAATCTAGGGTTTGCACATTTTTTGTCAATTTTAGAAAAATAATGTGGGACAGACATTTAACAATATCATATCTATCCTGAAAAAGGTGTAACATCCCCTTTAGCTGCAAACTTGTCCCTTTCCTGATGCATCAGGGTGTAATACTGTGAAAAATGATGTAATCCATATTCCGGATGAAAATCAATGTGTACTGCAGACAGTCAGCTGACAAGTGTGCTGCAGTAAACACAAATTCAGTAATGATTTTTGGGGTTCACTGTGCACTGATAATATAATAATGCATTTTAATTTCATTATGAATTTTAATGTTGCTGATGTGTTGTCATCTTATTAGAAACACATTGATATCATTTAAAAAGTGCTTAAAGGCTGCACACAGTAATCAGATCTAAATGCTGCAGAGGCGTTCTCATGCTGCTGCAGCTCCACTCTGACCTGCAAAGATTTATGGCTACAATAAAAATAATAACGTTACAATTATGTCGGCAGAAAAAGGGGTTTCAGTTTGAAAAATGACGCCTTCTGAAAGAGATAAACTGCATCAGTGTGACGCAGTGAGTAAAGATAAATCCTTTTCCTGTGGATTTCCACCAGACGACTAGTTCACCTGAAGATCAGTTGTTAGGCTTGTTGCTAGGGCTCAGTCATTAATGTTACTAAATATAGACTCTGACTTTCTGTCAGATTACATCATGACTCCCAACATGCACAGTTTTTGATTGTTTTGTTAACACACTCGGTGGAGAGAGAAACACTCCACCAGTTTGCAAGCATGTCAATCATGCTCTGCTGATATACTAAATCCCCTGTTCATGTTACTGGATTGCATCTTAAATGCCACTCACTAATGAGTTCCTTCCACATCATCCCCTGGTATTCTTCTGCTGCCGGGTGTCGAGATGCCAGCAGGAAGGAGTTTATTTCTCAGGCTCTTTTTTTATTCTCCATCTCTTCCTCTGCACTTGATCGACAGACAGGCAGGCAGCTACATTATTAATCCTGTGGGGAAATGGTGGTTTTAGCAGAAAGGCAAGATGTGACATTGCAAAAGCAGAAATGAGAGGAGACGCTGATAATGATGATGATAATGTGGGTAATGAAAGAAGTTCTCCTAACTGAGTGTGACAGACTGCTGGGAAATGGGCTGATTCTCATCAGAACATATTTTACTCTGACTTTGAAAACACTCTCAGACTGGGACCATGTGAGGTAAAACACAGTTTAGACTTTTTGATTGGCTGCAGCTCTGACAGGATGACAGCTTCTCTCTGACCTCTTCGTCTTTACCCAGACAGATGACAGATTTTGTTTTTTTCCGTCTTACCTGATCCCAAAAGCTTGTATACCTGTCTACTGTCAACTTGCCCAACTGTGAAACTGGGTCTTACTTATACATTATACACTTACAGGCTATTTCATTGTACACACCCGCTCAACTACTCTTTAATGCATATAGCTAATCAGCCTATCACATGGCAGCAACTTAGGCATGAAGATCTGATCAAGATAGCCTGCTGAAGCTTCAGATGGGTGGGGAGAGGTGATTTAAGTGTTTTAAACTAGAGCTTTACATCATACTTGATATTGAAATGTATATTTGAGTGTTGGGGTATAAATCCAAAATTTGTTGTGGATGAGAAGTAAGCCAGCTGCTTTGCACCTTATTGGCAAACAATCTCGGGCTTGTTTTGGGAGTCACAGTGCTTCTACTGAAAGCTTGGCATGTCCTCCATTTTCTCAAGGTGTCTTCTTTTGTTGATTTTTAACCTTACGTGCAGTATTTATATTTTCAAAAGTTTTGTATTTGTTGGTCCACATTTTATTGATTAAAAAAAGATTGAACAGTGAAGTTGTCAGACATCTATTTTGACCATAACATGAATTGACACTTTCCTCCTAATTTGTTAGACAAATGGAATAAACCAAATTTTTAGGTTTTCTTGGCATTAGCTTCCAGCCAAAAGCAGCAAAAGGTCAACAAGAGAAACATTAGTTACCTGTTTCTGTTAAAAATAATTAAAATAATTAAGTAAAAAATAAAAATAAAAGGAATAAAAAAATAAATGTGTCTAATGTTTCACACCACAGGACTGAATGGAGCACAAAAGCGTCTAGAGGCATACGGGTAATGTGAAGGTTTTTGGTGTGAGCTTAAATGTCTCCCATTATTCTCAAGGTTTTAGTGAATTGTATTCAGATGTGCAAAGGCTTGTTCACTGTTGATCTGTTTGTGATTTGTGTAAAACTCTGTGAGAATTATTTCCATTTTGATGTTTTCCTTTTTTCTGGTCTATGGTTAAATAATTGAAAGTGTCACCAGTCTGACACAATTGCAGCATTAATATTTCAATAGCCTGGGTTGTCCTGAAAACAAAAACGTCATTAGCTTATTTGTGTTGGACATGGTTGAGGCTTCACATGCATGTTAACAAAAAAATAACCAAACCAAAGAAAAAGCAAAATATGACTTGGGGTTGCAAGGCACTATCATAAGTAGCTGACATGAAGTATAAAGGGTTTTTCTGTATATGATATTGTCTGTTTTAACAGCCTGACATAACTACTTGTCATTACACTGCTTTGAAGTTTGTTTTAATCAGTCATTTTTAAGGATAAAATTTAACATCAATGAGCCATTTACCCACACAGCCATTAACATCTATCTGAGTTTTATGACAGCACATTTAGGCACAAAGACAGTCTCACCAACCCCTGCTGTTCTTCCTGCTCAGCCTCAGTTATCAAAGGTTAAAATGCCGCCATGCTAGACCCTTATGATGAATATGATAAGCATCATACCCTGTAAATGTCAGCCTCCTGACACTTTATTACAGTGAGCACTAAGCATGTTAACATTTAGCTTGAAGATAAAGCCTCAGAGTATTATTAAGGATTTAGACTCTGGTTGTTGCTAAAAATAAAAGTGAATATCTACACAAGTCCATCTCAATGACAAAAGACCAAACGACACTCGCTGATGAAGCCCCATTTGTCAACATGATTTGACATGACGTGACAGTTTGACATGAATCCATCCAAGCGTAAAACATGCCGTTAAAGCGGAGTAAAAAATCATTATCATCAAAGGTCAGCCCACTCAAGAGCCAAAAACACTTCTATACAATAACAATAGAGGAGTAAGTTATTACAAAATGATCTAGGCATGGATCAGATCACTTTATTAAAACTATCTCAGGAGTCTAGGGCTGACCTTTTGAAACACTGTTTATTCACTACAGTGTGTCTTAGTGCCTGATCATTAATATCTGTTGTGTGAATCTCAACACCACCAAATGCAGCACCTTCACTTGGCAGGGCTGGTGCAGGATTTCCACCCCATCTTCATATGTTACTGGACAGCCCTCTTTTTGCACCTAAAACAGCCATAGCAAAATCTACTGTACCTTTCATTACGTCCAATAGTTTAAAAAAGGCCAATATAATTATGACCTAGACTTAAAGGTGTAGTCAGCGATGTGGGAGAAAACGAGTGGAGAGGTTGTTTATAAACAAATTAAGACCCGCCTCTCCCTTCATACCTCACCCCTAGCTCCACCCCCGAAAGCTGATGGAGGTGTATCATCATGGAAACAGCCATAGAAACTGCGTAGCTGACCAACGTAGCTAAGGTAACTCTTTAGACAACTTGACTGCCATAATTGATAACATCACAACAACAGTACACTCTGGCAGATTAGACAATAAGATGAATGCCCGAGGGCTGTTACTGTTATGTGAAGCACCACAAAGCTAATGTTGCTTACCTATCCAGCAGACAGATGGCGACATCCTCGTCCGTTTTCAGATCTTTCAATTGGCGGAGTTCCCTCCACCGTCAGAAAGCAACACCAATGTTGACCCGGGTCTTCGCTCTTTCATGGTCATAGCCCTTCTTTTTCACTTTCTGCACCACTGACTTTTTTCTTTTGGGCTGTTTTTCAGCCATTGCTACTGCACATATTGTATCTCTCTCTTACGCTAACTGCGCATGCTACGCAACCTACTACTCCCCCTCCCCCTCTGTCTGATCTGCGCATGAGTATGATTGCCCCCTGGATGTAGGGGGGTGTACTCTGTTTTGGTAACTCGGCCCAAGCCACAGTATTTACCTGCTGAAATTCAGAGTCAAAGCCGTGTATTGAAACCGGACTTTTTTTTCTCAACATGCTGTCAGTGGGGACATCTTGTGGATGGAGAGGAGAAATACAGTGAATTAGACAAATAGTGTATTGGATTAGAAGATTAGAAGATCTCTGACTACACCTGTAAAATCAACAATCAAATCACTTAGAATCAAAACCAGTGGGATAAAAGCAAGTTAGCTCATTAAGCAGTACATGCATTAGGATGGGTTTCAGATCAATTCAGTTACACAAAGCACTATGAGGACCCTCAATTACATGCATCAGAAAAGTGCTGATAAGTGATTCTGTATGAATATTAATTAGTATTATACATCAAGTCTCTGTATGTTTTCACCAATTTTAATCATGTTCATAAATATGACTCAAATTTAACTTTAACACTTTGTTTGCTTTTTTCTACCAATACCAGTTGATATTTATTTAAAAAAAATAACTTTAAAAGAGTAGCTATTTCTCATATTTAAAAAGTAAGAAGGGTTATATTTTTAATATCAACAGCCTGGGACATAGAAATGATGATTTAAATTTAGATATTTTAAAGAATTGTTATTTTATATGCAATAACAGGTCAAAGAATAATTCCCTCTGCCTAGGAGGTCCAGTTTTTGCAGGCATTTGTTCGTTAGGTTGTGAGTTTGTTTGGTTACTCAAAAAATTGTGCGTGGATACTGATAACGTTTTCAGTGAATGTTTTCAGGATTTAACAGTACAAGAAAAGGCAGCTTTTCAAGTATTTGAAAATAACTCATTAGACATTTTTAGAAAAGCTTTGGTGTAGTTTGTGCTTTCAGAGCTTTGTTATTTTTCTGTTTGTTAGTTTGTGAATAGGATCACTCAAAAAGTCACAAATGGATTTTGATTTGATTTCCAGCATTTTGGTCGAGATAAAAGGAAGACATCAGTAGATGTTGGTGGTGATCCAAATCTGGATGTGAATCAAGGATTTTCTGATTGCAGAATTGCAGAGGAAACAAAAGGGCAGGTTTCCTCATTTTTGACAAAAAAATTCCCTCCCCCACCCCCAACACCAGACAAATCCCCTCTTTTTGTTTTGCTTGTTCCACCTTTCAGAAAACCTGTGCTCGAACAGTCTTATTGACAAATTTCCCCCTTACTGTCACTGACGCTTCCTCCAGATAGGAGGAATGTCTTGGCATGTTTTACTGCAAGAATAAACATTCAAGCACAGTTGAAGCCACAAGCACTTCCTTAGAGGGGTGTTGTCAGACACTGCGTATGAGAATAAAGCGGAAAAACAGCCTGTTCAGAGCAGGGCATTCATTTCCAATGGGATTTTTTTCGGCTAATATCTTAAAAGATTTTTTATGGAGACCTTCTGAGTAGTAAAAATATGTTATCTACTTGATCAGGATGACCTTGGTGCCCCCAACAGGCTACGCTTCAACCTATATTGGAGGTCCCAGTACAGTCAACAGCTTAACATGCTGTCATATAGGCAGAAAGGCTATTCAAATCATGGACCATGCCATTCCCCTTTTTGGCATCACTTTGAAGGAGTGCCAGGTGTACCAAACTGGCCTTAAAGGGTGGAGCTAAGCACTGATGTTTGGTCATGTCATGTTCAAATTATCTGCAAGGGCTGGAAGACCCCATTATTGCCTTTTGTTTGAGCACTTCATTGTGTCGAGCTGCTGTGATGTCATGCAGTCACGTATCTGGTGCAGCTCTCTCTTTCCAGCTCACATTCCCACCCTGAAAGGATAAGTTCAGTTTCTACAGCTTTCACATTGTTTATAGAATGAAGTAGAACAATATACTCACCCAGAAGGCTTTCCTGATCCAAACAGTGCTTCGCGAGATATTTAGATCCAAAATCAAGCAGCGGACATCCGTATAATGGTAGCACACGGGGCATGTATAGCGTCGCTCCTAAAACTGCATTAATCGTCCAAAAACTCTTTAGTTTCACCAATATTTCATCATGGTCCGCTCGTGCTACTCCTACAAGACAGTCCGGGGTCGCTTGTCCCATGTTTTCGTGACTGTGCTGACCTCTGAACTGAAGACTGCTCTCTGGCCAGCTGTTCTTCTCTTTGCCTCCGCGTCCTCCTTTCGATGAGCTCCTCATCTGTAAACTGTAAGGACACCCATCATATTCAAAGTTCTCCTCCACAACATCTTCATCCGATAGATATTCGTCCATTTTGCACAAAACTGGAAGAAGAAAGTTGTTGAGTAGCCGGCAGTCGCCCCTGAAACAATGAGCCGCACTGCGCATGCGCGGCAGCCGTAAAGTTTTCAGTTCAGAGGTCAGCACAGTCACAAAAAAACATGTCTGGAGCGACCCCGGACTGTAATGGAGGAGTAGCGCAAGCAGACCATGATGAAATATTGGTGAAACTAATGAGTTTTTGGACGATTAATGCAGTTTTAGGAGCGGCGCTGTATGCCCTGTGTGCTACCATTATACGGATGTCCGCCGCTCGATTTTGGATCTAAATATCTCCCGAAGTGCTGTTTGCATCAGGAAAGCCTTCTGGGTGAGTATATTGTTCTACTTCATTCTATAAACAATGTGAAAGCTGTAGAAACCGAATTTATCCTTGAAGTGAAGATACAGCTGGCAGTGGATATGCGAGGGAGATCAGGGCTTAGCACTCCAAACTGTACCAAACTGTTCTGGACCAAACCAGGTCATTTGGTGGAAACACAGCAAGAGACGGAACAACTGAAGCTGCTGAGCTAAATGTGAATGTTGATTAATATTGGTAAAAGCCAACTTCACTCATTGATTATCACATCAGTAACAACGGCAGAAAATTTTGGTCAGGGAACCTCTTTGTTCTGCATCCTGACTTTTCAGACAACCTCTATTAGCTTACCAAGACATCTTTAACACTGCAAACATAATTTCCTTGGATCCACGGTCCTCCAGAAAACACTTTTTGTAAAACAGCAGGTAATGAACACTATGAGGACTTGCAAACTGGGTTTTTAAGCTCTTTTCTATCATGTCTGATTGTCCAACTTTGCAGCAAAACAAACAGCTTCATTCTCCAGGGGCTTTTCTCTGGTTAGTATCTCGGTGGGATATTTCCTCCATTATCCCAGTCCTTCCAGTGGTCCCAGATGTGAGGTGTATTGGCCTGACTTTCCTCAGCTCGGCTAACCCTGGGAGCAGGTCTAATCTCCCCCCTGTCACCCAGACCCCTTCAATACTTTAATTAGTCTACACGCTACACCAGGCTGCTGCTTCTCCAATCAGCAGCCCATTCCACAGGCAATCTCTCCATCGCCATGAGAGGCTTTTCATTAGAGCAGCCTGTGGCGCTTTATCGCTCACACTGCAACCTCTCTCTCTCTCTCTCTCTCTCTCTCTCCCTCCCTCCCTCCCCATTGCCTTCTCTCTCCATTTCTCGCTCCACTCCCTCTCTCTCATCCCCGCTCTCTATTGCCTTCATCATCATCGGCCCCTCAAGTGAGCGAGTGAGCTGTGAGAGCAGAGAGAAAGACAAGCAGCAGGCTTTCTTTGTCGCAGTGTGAAAGCCAAGATTAGAGATTTGGCCGACGTGCGACACGAGGGAGCAGTCTGGAGGTCGCACAGGTTAAGATGGAAACTGGTTGCCCTTAATCTGCCAGCGATTTTGTCCGCCATGACATTTAAAATGCAACAAAATGAATTTATCTGCAGAGCACCTTCAAACAGAATGGCCATTTAATTGGTTTATATAACAGTTAAACGATCAACACATGAGGCTGCTCTCATAATGATTACGATTAGCAGTAGCTTATATGATTTCTTTTACAAAAAAAAGAATACTTCTCAAGATTCCTCAAAAAATGATCACCTGGCTGCAGTTTTTTTCATATTTTGAAGCAATATGACTTTTAACTTGATTAACTTTTGTTTTTAATCTGCATGTTTTTCACACCTACAGATCAGTTGCATAGTTTGATTCAGTTGTGGAAAAATGAACACGACACATTTTGTACATTTCCATTGGATTGTTTCCCTTTCACACTGCAGTATAGGCTGTCCTTACTTGAAAAGCTGTGTAAGTAAGCAGAGCTATGATTACAAAGCTTGCTCCGCATTATGAAATTGAAGTTAACAGGTTAAGCTTACAGCAAAACAAGTTGATATTTTGCCAAGTCACTCTTTCAAAAGTCTCATCTGCAACTATCAAGATGAGGATATTTATCAATGTTTGACATGCCGTAAGATATAAATGTAAACAAATGTAAACAAACATGTCGCCAAGCATTTCTAATGATATGTTTGATTCCAGAGGACACCAGATAAAACTTTTTCCACTCTAATACATAATGAAAATGGATATATGGTTGGACAAATGGCTGGAGGGGTTAAAACATCTATGGATCAATGGCTCATCTGATGAATAGATCAATGGAAGGCTGAAAATATAAAATATAGATCAGCACATCAATGTATGAATGTGATGTGATGATACCTGTGTGTTCATTGTAGATAGATGAATATGGGTGTCAGCTTGGTTGGACAAATTGAGCTATGTGGATGAATAGATGGATAAATAGATGTAGAGATTAATGAATGGATAGATGGATAGATTGATGGATGTCTGGATCCATAGATTGATTGGCTGAGGGTGAGTTGAACTGATTGATTCATGGGTTGATGGATGGGAGGATGGATTTATTGATGGATAGATGGATGTGAGGACGGGTTAAGAATGGGATTTTTGAATAAACGGATGGATGATTGGTGGATGGAAGGATGGATTCATTATTATCAGTTGATTGGTTGATTGACAGATAAATAAACTGATGGATGGATTGACAAGTTAATAACCTGGTGGTATCATAATTTAAAAATTTGATGAATGGATGGATAATTAGATAAAGAGATCATAGGATTAATAGATGAATGGTTGTCTGGCTGGATGGATGAATTAATGAATATATGGATGCATGATCAGTGGTTAAATGGATGGATGAATACATTGATGGATGGAAAGGTAAACCAATGGTTCATTAGACGAAGGGGTGGATGGATGGATGAATGGATGGATGAACAAACGTTCAGGGGGAATTAGCCTGCTGTTGTCCAAAAATAGGCATCACAGCTAAAGAGGATTTTTTTCATTAGCTTCATAAGCCACTGCCGCTGACACACTCCTAAAAGTCAACTTCATCAGTGTGCAGCTTTGTCACCTCACTCTGTTTGGTTCCTAAGGATCTGAAGGACCTGCCAGGTTTATATTCCTAAAGATCAGAGATTTATTTTGGCTGTGACTCCTGCAGATTTGTAAAGTGAGCAGCCCTTAAAAATCTCTTATGTAACTAAACTGAAGCCACAGTAGAAGATTAAAAAAAACAGGAGTAATGTGTTCTGCTCGCCTGTTTCGTATTAGAGATCTGGCAGCAGTGTCCTGGATATAAAACTGAGGTTTAATGATCTGTGTAGAAAGAGGAGTCAAGGTATGTTTGCAGTAATGCGCCTTGCTGGAGACAGAAATTGGCTTCTCTCTGTCTTTCATTGGCATTAAATCTCTAATTTGTGCAGTTTTAGATGATTTAGTGAAAGCTGTGATGTGAAAATGCCGAGCTCTCTTAATGAGTCTAAAACTGAAAGATTGCTCTGTTTTTTTCAGCAGTTTTAGTGTTTCAATGTAGACAAAAGTCAACATATTACAAGCTCTAAGCCTCTTGACTTATATTTAAGTAATTTTCTAGACGAGTGCTCTGAAAGACAGTAACACACGCTTACTGAGCCTCCTTTTTCCAAGTTCAATGTTCCCTCACATAAATGTTTCCATTTCAGGTGTTTTATGATCCCTGCTTTAAGCTTTGACCTTCCCTCACCCCTCCTCTCTCATTAGACCATCAGTATGCTCATAAGCAGCCTCGTGGAGGACATACCCTGATTATGTCGACTCACATTATATATTACAACAGGGAGCACATTAGTTCACTGCAGAGCTTAACAGAGATTTAACAGTTCACATGTTGCTCATTTAACTGCAAACATTAAAGATTAAACTGTATAATTGACATTTCATTATTCTTTACATTGTTCTTGGTTTGAAGTTGACTCTTTTTCAGATTAAACTATGTGAAAAATAGTTTCTGAGAAAATGCTTTAAAGGCATTCAGTTGTCACAATCACCATCTTTAAGAGAATTTCAGAGGCTTTGGTGTACAGATTATATTGTACATCTATATTTAAACAGAATAGCATAATTCTGGTTCCCAGTATGGTAAAACTAGATTGAAATGTTCATTTTGTTCAAGTAAAATCCCTCAAAAATCGAAACGGCCACTCAGTTAAATGCAATTGGGTGGTAGTCACACACTAAATCCAACTCAAACAAAGATATACTTACTAGAACGTCACAGACACTACCACTAAATAAAATCAGGAAAAAAAGGTTTCCCTTTGTCCCCTTGAGTGATGTAACACCTGAATATGATGCAAAAGATTATACCATGATACAATATGATGAAGTAGAATTAACCTGCAATTTGATGTGATACAATAAGATTCAACACAATATGGCAAATATGATGCATTATATTGTTCCTATGGAAACTGAATCTTGGACTCCAAGTGTGCTCCACATTAATCTGCCCCAGCAGGAGATTTGATCAATCTTTTTAAATAGCACAAACAAAATAGTCCATACTCAGGCTTAAATAATGTATGTATGTCCATGGCAATGTTACTTGCTTTGAAACCATTTTGGGGTTCAAACTTCCAATCTTTTTCAATATAAAAATTAAATTATTCTTTCGTGCAAGTGGTAGTTTTCAGTGCATTTTACCCGCTCACTCACCTGTCCTTTGTTAATCCAGACCAGGTTACTGCTGACC